>CM021108.1:187827260-188125296 GCA_007115665.2 Sequoiadendron giganteum
GGTTTCTCCCTCCCATGCCCTCTCCCTCCCCCTCTCTCTCTCTCAAGTATCTCCCTCCTACCCCCCATCTCTCTCTCTCCCACTCCCTTCCCCTCTCTCTCTCTCACTCCCTCTCTCTCTCTCCCACTCCATCTCTAAGGTCTCCCCCCCCCCATCATGTAACTAAATAAATTCTTTCCCTCTCAAGTATGTTTATCTTGGGTCTCACTCCCTCCCATGTTACCTACACTAATCAGTGTCACTCCAATGCCCTCTCTCACAATCCCTCTTTGTCAGGCCTCACTTACCTGCTAGCCTACTTTCTTAGGTCTCTACTTCCCACCCCCTCTCTCCCACTTTGACTCCCTCTCCTTCTCTCAGGTGTCTCCCTCCCACCCTCTCACCCTCTCTCTCTTAGGTTTCTCCCTCCCACATCCTCTCCCTCTCCCTCTCTCTCTCTCAAGTCTCTCCCTCCTACCCCCTCTCTCTCTCTCTCAAATCTCTCCCTCCTACCCCCTCTCTCTCTCTCTCCCACTCCCTCCCTCTCTCTCTCTCACTCCCTCTATCTCTCTCCCACTTTGTCTCTCTCCCTCTCTCTCAGGTCTCTCCTTTTCAAAAAAACATATTTGGCGCTCGCCAAATTTGGAGAGCACCAAATTTGGAGAGCACCAAATTTGGCGTGCGCCAAATGTGTTTTACCTTGAAACGGTAAAATAAGGCTTGACCCCATGATTCAAGCCCACATTCTCGTGAAGTTGTTTGGTTCAACGCTTTATCTGATTCAGAAACACCTTTTTTTATGTAGTTGACTTCATATTGTACAAATCTATGCTTGATCCATCACCTTTTTACCACCAATTTGCATGGTAGACAATGTAGAAGAAGAAATTTTGAAGTTTCTACATCATTTTACATTATCTGAGGTAATATATTCATTTTGGTAAATTGAAATGTTTATATTTAGTATATTTGTTTGTTTTTGACAATATAAACTAAATTTCCTTAATGATTTTATTAATCATAACAATTGGACATAGAATTCAACATTGAATTAGATGGGATTTGCATAAAAAAGTTCAATTTTTATGAGTTTGAAGAACAAAAAAATTAAAAACATGAAATTTACTTAACATAAATTTACTTATGAATTCTATTTGCATTGCTTATAGTAGTCCATTTCTAGCATGGCTAGTGGAATTCACTGTATTTCATTCTTTTTCAATTAATTTGGAAAACTTTTATTTTCATCTAATTTGGTAAACCTAATAGCTTTCATCAATGTTAATGCAAGTGTCCATTAATTTTTTTGTTCCATAAAAAAATCACCTTTATTGAACATGTGCTTAGATAAATTAAAGTGACTTGACATAGTTGTTAATGCAAGTTTCCATTCATTCATACCATTTACCTTTCTAATAAATAAAAGAATGGGAAATTTTGTGCAATTGAGAATGCTTATTGTCTTTCTAAGTTACCTCATTGCCAAAGAAATAGTGAATAATTATAAGATATAGCATCACAAACCCTTCTTTGAATTCATATTCTTCATGACTTCGATGACAATCAAAAATTTGGTTTTGAGAAAAATAAACACAAAAGTCTCTAGTTTTCATTTAGGTGGCAACAACTTATACCCTAGGTTAGTGATGCAGAGCAGGGAGACAAAACCTTCAACAATCATTTAATTAGACCAGTTTCAAACAATCTTCAATCTCAAAAACCTCAATTCAATGCTGAAATGACCAATTCACATCTAAAACAAAACAAAGATCATCCATAAATAACAAGCTATTCTTTTCAAGATGACTACCATTCTAAACCTCTGGAAGATTTTAACAAAACCCACCATATGTAAGTCTATTGCTCGAAATGTTGTATTCATACAATAGTCACTCCTAACAGAATGAAATAAACTCAATATTACTAGAAACTATAATTCGTGAATTGTTAATCATAACCTTTATAAATTTCAAGTTCAATAATGCTAGTCAAAAGGTCCACAACTTCAAAATCAACGTTCTAGGCCTCTGGTGTAGGAGCACCTTGTAAGCTCAATTTTGTCAAAAATGTCATCTTTTAGTGAGCATGGTCAAATGCTAGGATTTTAGTTAATGTTGAGTATATTATGTCTAGTAAGGTCAATTAGACCATTTTATAATGTATTTGGAGCTAAGGGAGTTCAGTTGTGTCATAGCTTGCAATTTAGCTACATGTGGTCAGAAAAGTTGCTAAAAGATGCAAAAGTTGTAGAGTTCGAGGGAGTTGGAATGAAATAAAAATATGTTTAATAACCTTCAATTCCTTGAAGGAGAGGTTGTTGGTTGATTTGTACCCCATTTTTTATCAAGAAGAATGTTATTTTCTAGAAATTTACTAGTTTCTCTCACTTTTCTTGTTGTTGTATGACCTCTACACACTATAAGATGATATGAAACTAGATGGATATTGTACATTAATGAATTATCTTTCATTTTCATCTATTTATAGGTTCTAACTCTTTGTATAGCGAAAGTTATATTGTTTTTACTGCTGCTACCTACTTTCACAGTGTTCTTGGATTGAGGGGTTTCATTATGTAATTCAACCCATTACACTTTTTCTGCCTACTCTAACTTGTGGAATGGATCCTATAACTTTTAAAATACATGGCTAACCTATTTATAATGTTGTGGGGTCAAGGTTGGGTGGTTGGGATGATGTTCTAGGACTATAGCAGGGTCTTTTCATGGTGAAAATTAGGGCTTCAAGTGGTGTTTTGACAAAATGTGGGAAGGAATGTCCATGTAATGTATTATTCACCATGTGTAGGGTTTGGTAAGTATGTTTGGTGCTTTGCATGGGTCTGGCAGGTCCGGGAGATAGGAGTTTCATTAAAACCCCAAGTATTTTTCTTGAAATTGAGGGTTTGGTGTATTAGGGGTCTAGAAGTCTTGGACCTAGAAAAAAATTAGAAAATTGGAGGTTTTGAGACATAAACTACTTCTGTTTGAGGATTTTGAGTGAATATGTAGTGTTTAAAAGGTACTCTCTTTGTAAATTAGGCCAATTGAATAGCCTTTTCCAAGGTAGGTCTATTGGAAGTCAATGTGGGTCCAAAGGAGTTGATACTCGGGTTTACCTATGTTTTATAACTTGCAAATGGGTATCTTAATAATCCATGATTTTGTCAAGTGTTTTGGAAAATCTTGGTGAAAAGGCCCTTGAACCAGGTTACCTATGCTACAAGGGAAAGCTTGGTAGAAGTTGGGATTTTCAGTTGAACATCTGGTTTTGCTTTGGAATCTGATTGATCCTCATTGATTTTCTATATTGAATGGTTTCCACCCCTCTCTACATTAAAAATGGTGCTTCTTGGTAAGTTAAGTGATCAAGTTGTGTGTAAGTCTATTAAGAGCCTTCCTCTAAATCTTTGAACAAGTTCAGTGTGGATCCCTACATGTACTACATCAGCCTATAGGTACTTTGCCAACTCTTCAAACACACTCAAAATCCCTACTCTAATATCTAACCCTATAGACATATAACTCCATCATGTATGAAAAGTACTGTGTAGCATAGACATGTTTGATAATTCCAAACAGCTCATTGCCTTCTTTCATAAAATGCTTTGGTGTGTTTCATATTTAATGCAATGTAATAAGTGATATCAATATTTTTATAAAATGAATTACTTACTTTTGTTCTATGTGTTTTTGTGAACATGTAGCATTGAAGGTCATGTTGAGGAAACTACCGAAGCCTCTAACACCAGAAGAACGTGTAGCTAAAAATGCAAGGAGAAGAGAATAAAAAAATGTAGCTCATGAAGCAAAGGAATTGCAGCCCATACAACCACAAATTCTCGTGCAATCTCAGAGAGATGTCAAATTGGAAAAACAAAGGGCACAAATAAGAAAAGTTCATGAAATGACAAGAATGGATACAAAAGTTGAGGGCACATCATCAACCATAGGTGAAGCTCAATGCACATCTCTAGTTGAAGACACATTGACAAAAACATGTGGTTTTCCAGGTACATCGGAAATCACATCTCCAATTAAAGACACACCATGAAAAACATTCCGTTTTGAAAGTACATCAGCAAACACATCTCTATTTGAAGGCACTCCACAAACGACATCTCAAGTTGGAGGTACAACATCGTTTACATGTCAATCTCAAGGTATGTCATCAATTGTACCTCCAATTGAAGGTACACGATCTATCCCCAATGTTGTTGACCTTCCCAATATTGACACAAATTTACATTTGAGAACTCCTCTTGGAATTTTGCAAAGAAAACATACATTTTTGATTGATATTGATTCCAATGTTTTGAAATGAATGCCTAATAAGATTCCAACACGTACATGTCAAAGATATGCACAAAGGATATGGAGTTTGTTTTTTACGAAGCGAAGTAAGGGTGGAAGATGCCAACTATTTGTTGAAATGATGAGGAAACTCAAATTTAGGCCCACCATGAAGGCTCTTGGGCTAAGATTTTTGAATGACTCAAATGAAAATTCTATTGTAAAGAACTTGATGAGTGCATACGAGAGCGTGGGTTCCACCTCACGCATGAAGGATAGTTGTGCCACACGACGTGTGATGACAACACTGTTAAGTAGTCAAACAAGGAACAAGGTGAACCTTACAAAGGCAAGTAAGTCTTTGAAAATAAGTAGATAATCTCTAATGAGAGCCAAAGGAAGGTGTGAAAGAGTGGAGGATCCAAATAGCAATGAGTTATGGGCATTTTCGGGTAGAGTGCCATGGAGAGACACAAGAATTGTCCAATGCTTGAGATCTTTAATTGTGAATTATTGGAAGGATAACACAAGGACCTCTCCTAATCAAAGAGATGTTGTAAGAAGGAGAATTGGTAGTAAAAACCGTGAGCCATATCCAATGCATTATTTGGATACCACTCACACCCAATTTTTTGCTGATTTTGTAAAGATGTTTCCTGAACTTAAAATATGTCAAAGGTATTTTGAAATGCTAAAGCCTTTTTATCTCAAAATAAATCACACACGCACTACTTGTTGTTGTAGGATTCATATTGAGTTTTCTAACCATTATGATGTTTATCGACGTATATGTGTAGATATGCATACTGACAATATTTTGCAAGAATGTAACATAATGCCTCCACCTAAATCATCAAGGAAATTTTTGTCTTCCATTTTATGTGAAAGAGAGGATGGTCAATTTTTTTTTTAAAAAATCATGTTTGGATGGCACATGTGATCATTGTGGTTGCATGCAAAATTTTCCAATTTTCCAACACATGGCTAGTACACACACAATTGGAGACAAAATTGTGAAATTTGGCAAATATAAGACAGTGGCATACAGTCTAAAATATGGGAAAGAAGCAAAGAAGTGTGAATTGGTCAGTGATAAGATTCCAGTGTATCAGTCTATGGGAATTTTTCCGTGATTAGGAGGTCTATGATTATGCAATGCATACACAAAGAGCACAATGGTTGGACTCACAGTTCAAGTTATGCAAGGACACATTTCCACTTTGTCATATTGTTTCAGTTGTCAACTTCACTGAGAACTACACACTACAACTTTATGTAGGTTGCTATATTTGTGCATATAGCATTCATTCGTGCAAATGATAGTACAAATGAAAATAGGAAAGTATTGAGGGAGTATCACTTTTACATCAGTGATGATCGCACACATTCTATAGATTTTGTTCAAGGTTTCTTTCATATGTTCTATGCTAATCTGGCTAGCAGGGGCATATCATTTAGTCAACATATCATATGGTCAGATAATTGTACATCACAATTTAAGAATTCTAGAATGTTTTACTGGTTGAGTAAGATGCATAGGATTAGTGGTGTTCCGCATATGTGGAACTTCTCAGAGGTCGGGCATGCAAAGGGGGAGCATGATGGAGCAAGTGCATGTATCAAAAGAGCCCTAGGATGAGAAGAGTTAAAGTACACAAACAATGTAAAGTTGACAGATGCAAGATCAATTATCCAGTGGTGCAATGGTGCAATGGGTCTAGGTAGTGAAGGTAATTCTTTAGTTCCTAGATTTTTTCATTTAGTAGATGATACTAACATTGAAAAATATGAGGATTGTTGTACACTAATAGGATCGAGTGAGCTACACTCTTTTAGAAGCTCCAATGTAGGTACATGGACTATCCATACAAGGAAGATGGCATGCTTTTGTTATGCATGTACACTTCAATTATGGAATGATTGTGAGTCAATAGAGTGGGTTGATGAAAGGTCTGTAAGAAGTTTAACCCTACTTGACACTTATCAGCTCCCGAAAGCTCTACAAATCATGGAGATGAAATCATCCATTGACTTTGATCATGTATCGGACCTACTAGAAACAGGTAATATATCTTACTTACAAGTTTTACTATGTTTCTTAGTAAATAAATCTAACAAGATGAACATATCAATGTAGGGCACATTTATGCGGTCATTGCAGATGAAGACAATGAAGAGGGTATAGATTATTACCTGTCCCATTGTATCGAGGCCAAAAAGAAATTGGAGTCCCTAGTTATAGATGGAGAAAACATAGAATATCCTATAGGTTCGGTGGTTGTTACTGGAACATGGATTTGAAGGTATCAAGTTAAGAATGTTGTAGTTTGGTTGTTTGAGGACTTCGAAACGCATCAAAAAATTCTTCACTATTCAAACCTTGTCGTCACCACCAAAGTTCATTTGATCAAATATAAGGGCAGATCTACAAACAAGAACTTGTGGAAAGTGCGTGAGTCTAACCATGAGGCAATAATTGACACAATAAAGAGTAGAGAAGACCTAGATGGTTCACTAGATTGATTTGTAAGTATGCACATTGAATTTGTAAAGTCATGTTATTGATCACTCTTTTGGACCAACACCTTGCAATAAGTCTTTTTCACCATTACTATTTGATGTCATATGCATTTATGAATATCATTGATCCTTTTCTAATTGTGACTGTAGGTAATACTAATGTTTGTCAAAGTATATAAGAAAAGAACAACATCAGTTGGTGGTGCAAGTGTTTAGTGGTATGAGAAACATCGGTTGCTGGTGCATTTTCTGGTTGAAAATCTTCTATTTCTTTTCCATCTCCTAGATTTATTGGATTCTTATATGCTACATGTTTTATCTTAAGCCTCTCAATGATATATTTGAAAATTATACATAGGGTCATCGAGAGATGATAAAGTAGCAAAGGGGCACATCACCATTGCAGGACCTTCAATCGACCTCCTTATCTAGCATGCATGAAGGTGATAGTAGGTCTTTTCAGCTATATGACTGACATTATTTAGTTATTTCTCTTTTAATGATTTTTATGTGAGTCTATTTCTAAGATTGAGAGGCTTTTGTAGGTTTTTTGGAATGCAAATAGCTGGGCCAGCTAAGGTGGAATGGAAAAACTAAACTGGGCAACGACTCCTTTTGTTTCTTCTCAAGTACAATATATTTCATGATCTGTGCTGGAAATGGGAGGATTATTTCCCTGCATGTATTGCTACAAGTATTGACAAATGGGAAGATTTTCAAGATGTTCTTCCATCTCTATTGTAATATTTGTCATTAACTTAGTGTATTTTTTGATATACTAAAATTATGAGAAATTAATACATGCAAATGTGTATATTACATTTAAAATTAGTTGTAATGCTTTATGGTTTACATTTAAAGTTGTCTTCAAGGAAAAACGTGTGGATTTATTAGTAAGAATGAAATAATGTTTAATATAATTGTAGAAAGGCATATTAGTAAGGTCTTTTGAACATTATGCAACGAGGAAGTTGCAATATATGTTAAAATATGATACAATGTAATAAATGGTCAGTCCATGTCAAGATGGGTGAAAGCAAACTTTTTATTGTTTTTGAGTCTAAGGTCTTAGGAAGAGTTGAATAAGTGATGCAAACCCAGGGTGGAGATCAAATTAAAATGACAAATACAAGATGATCAACCCAAAATCCAAATCAAATTCAAAAGACCTTCACAAATCCACTTGTCAGGTACACTCTTTCTACAAGTAATGCTAAAAAACTTCAAAATAATTTTCACCCAACTTTACCAAAAGACTTGTCAATTAAATGATGGATTAGACACCCATTAAGTACTTACACAATATACTTCAAGATCAAGTATAACTCTTTTGGACCAGTTTAGACTTCCAATACACTCACCATGGGAAAATCAAGGAAAAGAGGTCAATTTAACAAAGGAAGTACCCTTCAAACTTATCAAATCACCTTGCAACCTTGGGGAAGAAAATTAAATATCCCAAAACCATAGAATACAGAACTAGTTTGCACCTGTATGGTCAAAAACACTCCCAACTAAAAAAAACCTCCTTTTCTAATGCAAAAACAAGGGTTTTGTCAAAATATTCATTCCCAGGCTTCAATAAACAAATAAATGGTCCAAAAACATTTCATAGGGTCTGAATTGAAATTGTAAATTCTTACAAACTTAAATTCATCAACGTTTCATTGAAAAGCACTTCAAAACTGTCACTTTAAATGACTAATTTTGCAAATCAACACAAATTTGACAACATTTGCAACATTTTGCATTTTTGCAATTATTGAACTTTTAAGACTCTAAATACCTTTAGACACCTGAAATATGTCAATTTAGACATTATTTAACCCTTATTAAGACTTCTAGACTCAAAAACAACAAAATCCTTTCATTTACCCAATTTGACATCTTTGACAATTTTGACAATTTTTTCAAGTTTTCACACATTTTGCAATGTCTTCATGGAACAAAGATGAAATCACCTTCAAATGAAATTTTAAACCAAACTTTGCAAAGGAACCAAACAGAAGTTATAAAATTTATCTATTGTTGCTCAAGGGAATTCAATACATATAAGACCTATTCGGCCTATACACAGGTAGGGAACTCAGAAAAATCAGTAAAACTATGAGAAAACAAAGTAATTTCCAAGCTTTATTCTTTTCCCTCCAATCCAAAAACCACAAATCGAGCCTCTCCAGGATTTACATAGAATTTCTCATCCTGCTATAACTGATCAATGCCCCGAACCACCAAGAAACCAAAATTTCAAAACACATAACCATTGCAATTACAAATTTGCAACTGTATCACTTTTCCTACTAACTAAACTAATGAATCCATTATGTCATTGAGATACAATATTTCATATTTCCTTTTAGGCTTTCAAACTCACTTTTTGACACATTTTTAATGAAAAGGTGCATTCTGACCATCAAACATGGAGATTTGTGACTAGGTGCCTAGGTGCTCCTACACCACCTACCTTGTCAATACTACCAAATTAGCAAGCTAGTGAGCTCACTAGCTTGCCAAATCCATAGGGTTGAAAAGGTAGGGGTAGCATATGCCTCATATAAATTGATGCAACCTAGGTCATCTCTAACATACCTTAGGGTATGACATTCAACAAAACAACTACTATGGTTCAACCGACTCGATCCCTTAAGGGTGCAAAGTGCAAAAGGGCAACAAAATTTGACAGGGTACTACTCGTAAACCATGGTGATTGTGAAATATTTTTCTGAACCTAAAAGATCACTTTGGACCCCTCTACAATAACCTCTCTCGGTTATTGCTATCTCAGAGGAATTTTTCTATGGTGGCAAATTTTCACTCGGGGAAAAAGTTGTCAAATGCAAGTAGTTGAAAGTTGCAAAGTGGTGCAACTTTCATTCTGTGGGTCATGTGACCAAATGAACTATTCCAATGCATCTGAGTGGGTACTTTTACACTAGGCATGCTCCTCTTTTGCACCCAAACACGTGGAATCGCTCCAAGCTATGTTCAACCGGATCGATCCCTTAAGGGTCCAAAGTGCAGAATGGCTGCAAACTTCAGCATGCTATTAATCGGACACCATGATGCTTAGAAACTTCTTGTCTGATCCTACAAGATCATGTTGGACCCATCTATAGTAACCTCTCAGTTTTTTCTATCTCAGAGGAATTTTCTTGTGGTGGCAAATTTTCACTCGAGGAAAAAGTTGTCAAATGCAAGTAGTTAAAAGTTGCAAAGTGGTGCAACTTTCATTTTGTAGCTCGTGTGACCAAATAGATTGTTCCAACGCATCTAGATGGGTATGTTTATGCTAGGAATGGTCCTCTTTTTCATCCAAACACGCGGAATCGCTCCAAGCTATGTTCAACCAGATTGATCCCTTAAGAGTCCAAAGTGCAAAATGGCTGCGAACTTCAACATGCTATTACTTGGACATCGTGATGCTTAGAAACTTCTCGTCTAATCCTATGGGATCATGTTGGGCTGCTCTACAATAAACTCACTTGGTTTTTGCTATCTCAAAGACATTTTCCTGTGGTGGTGAATTTTCACTTGGGGAAAAAGTTGTCAAATGCAAGTAGTTGAAAGTTGCAAAGTGGTGCAACTTTTGTTTTGCAGCTTGTGTGACCAAATAGATTGTTCCAATGCATCCAAATAGGTATGTTTATGCTAGCCATGGTTCTCTTTCACACCAAAACATGTGGAATCACTCTGAGCTACGTTCAACCAGATCGATCCCTTAAGGGTCCAAAGTGCAAAATGGTTGTGAACCTCAACATGCTATTACTCGGACACCGTGACACTTAGAAACTTCTCGTCTGATTGGAAAAAACTAAAAAATCAACAAAAAATGCTTTTAAAACCTGCAAAAAAATGCGAATAAAATCATGTTGATTTTCATGTTAAAAAAAAAGAGACCGTAGCTTGTTGCTTACTGTTATACTTTGATAGAATTTTTCCACGCATCCATAGCTTGTTCGAAAGCACTTTTTTTAGGATTTTAGCTATAGCAGCAAGGTAGTGAACTGTTTGATAAAATTCTTTGGTAGACAGGTATGAAAAAATTTTGTAGCATAGAAAAGGCAGTGAACTATTTGAAAAAATGCCTCAAAGAAATGCTGTCTCATGGTGATGGAATGCCATGACAATCCATAGCCATATGCATTCGTCATGGAATTCCATCACCATGAGACCACATTTCTTCGAGGCATTTTTTCAAGCAGTTCACTGCCTTGTCTATGCTATTGCTTACTATTATGCTTCAATAGATTTTTTCCAAGCATCCATAGCTTGTTCGAAAGCACTTGTTTTAGGCTTTTAGCCATAGCAGCAAGGCAGTGAACTGTTTGACAAAATGCTTTGGTAGACATGTATGAAAAATGTGGTAGCATAGACAAGGCAGTGAATTGTTTGAAAAAATGCCTCAAAGAAATGTAGTCTCATGGTGATTATTGTCATTGCATTCCATCACCATGAGACCTCATTTATTTGAGGCAATTTTTCAAACATTTCACTGCCTTGTCTATGGCTTGTCATTTCCTTCCATCACCATGAAACCACATTTCTTTGAGGCATTTTTTCAAACAATTCACTGCCTTGTCTATGCTATTGCTTACTATTATGCTTTGACATATTTTTTCCAAGCATCCATAGCTTGTTCGAAAGCACCTATTTTAGGATTTTAGCCATAGCAGCAAGGTAGTGAACTGTTTGATGAAATTCTCTGGTAGATATGTATGAAAAATGTCATACCATAGACAAGGCAGTGAAATGTTTGAAAAGATGCCTCAAAGAAATGTGTTCTCATGGTGATGGAATGCCATGATAGTCCATCACCATAAGACCACATTTCTTTGAGGCATCTTTTCAAACAATTCATTGCCTTGTCTATGGCTTGTCTTGGCATTCCATCACCATGAGATCACTTTTCTTTGAGGCATTTTTTCAAAAAGTTCAATGCCTTGTCTATGCTATTGCTTACTATTATGCTTTGATAGATTTTTTCCAAGCATCTATTTTAGGATTTTAGCCATAGCAAAAAGGCAATGAACTATTTGATAAAATTCTTTGGTAGACATATATGAAAAATGTCATAGCATAGACAAGGGAATGAACTATTTGAAAAAATGCCTCAAAGAAATGTGGTCTCATGGAATGCCATGACAAGCTAAAGCAATTGGCAGCTACTCCTAGTTATTAGTTATGCAATGTGAAGTAATTGCATAACTACTTAGGTTGACTTTGTAAAAAGCTATATTGTAATTGAAATTTTGTCATCTATCAGCATCTAGTTATTCGTTATGCAATGTGAAGTGATGCTTTGAGTTTGAAAGATGTGCAATGCATGAATATAAACTACAAAAATCTATTTTCTACATTTCATTAGTTAAACTCTTTATTTTATTTTCTCTCTATATCTCTATGCTATGGAAATGCCTTTCAATTTCAAAAAAGATAGTTTTTATCTCTTGCTATACAATTTTTTACATTTTCTTTAAATCCGATTTTTTCTCCATTTTTCCACCATTTTTTCCCCATTTTTTCAAAAAATCTTATACTTTTGGTTTGCCGATTTATTCCCCAAAATATTTTTGTTGCTATGACTAAAACAATAAATACCAATTGAGATTGTACATAGGGCTTGAACATTGGTCTACCATCACACAAATAGAAAACCAAAAGGAGCAGATATACAATGTTAAAGAATAGTGAAAGCACAACTAAATTTATCATTTCAAAGAATTTTTTTTGATGCATTTTTTCAAAAAGTTCACTGCCTTGTCTATGCTATTGCTTACTATTATGATTTTGATATATTTTTTTGAAGCATCCATAGCTTATTCAAAATCACTTGTTTTAGGCTTTTAGCCATAGCAACAAGGCAGTGAACTATTTGAGAAGATGCTTTGGTAGACATGTATGAAAAATGTGGTAACATAGACAAGGCAGGGAACTATTTGAAAAAATATCTCAAAGAAATTTGTTCTCATAAAATGCCATGATAAGAAAATGCAATTGGCAACTACTCCTAGTTATTAGTTATGCAATGTGAAGAAATTGCATAACTACTTAGGTTGAATTTGTACAAACTATATTGTAATTAAATTTTTGGCATCTATCAGCATCTACTTATTAGTTATGCAAAGTGAAGTAATGCTTTTACTTTGAAAGATGTGCAAAGCAATGTAATCAATGACATGAATATAAACTAAAAAAATCCATTTTTTACAATTCATTAGTTAAAATATTTATTGTATTTTCTCTCTATATCTCTATATGCTATGGAAATACCTTGCAATTGTATTTAAAAGGCTTAATAGGTCAGTTAGGTGGTATTTGCAAAATCAAGTCGTGAATGAATGGTAATTAAGAGAAAAATTGGAAAATTGCCATCATAGAAGTCTAACAAAGGGTGGTTATGGTGGTTGATTGGCTCAAGGGGTAGTTGGAAGGTGGTATCAAGATATATTTCTGTAATACCCTGAGTTGAGGGTTGATTTTGTTCAATTTCTAATAAGAAAATATACTTTTGAAAACGTTGATCACTGGTTTTCTTTGCCTTGCATAGGCCCATACAAGTCTATGATGACTTGAGGCTTTGGATACTTTATTGCATATGTGTTTACTCTCTTTGAATCTCTTCTGAAGGTTTAAATCCACCGTTGGTGTGTGTGGGATCAACAAACTTTGTTACTGCTATGTTTTATGTGTTAGGGGTTTTGAGGGAAACACCATGACACATTAGCCAATCCACCTACTGTTCTGACCCTGTGGATTGGTTGATTGGCCTGTACCATGATTAGTTTGGTGTATGAATACTTTGGAGGCTGAGAGAATGAATAAACTCAGTGGGGTGTGAAGTTCTAATGTTGTTCAGGGGTGTTTCCACCATGAAAGTAAGGAACTCAAGTAGTGAATCTAAGAAATACTAAAAGGAATGGGATTGTGAGTGTCTTTTAAGTTAGTGCAGAGGTATGTGGGGTTTTTGGACCTTTAGAAGGATTTGGGGAGGTCTGGAGTTATGAATTTCTTTAAAACCCTTTTTTTTGTTAAGGTTTAGGAGGGTTTGTGAGTAGAGGAATAGAACAAGTTCATGGGGCTCTTAAATGGGAGAATCCTAAGTTTGGTGAGCATCCCTAAGACTATTTCAAGTTTCCTTGGTTTGGAGGTGATTTTGTGAGGGCGTTGCTTTAGAAATTAGGCCTAATTATGAAGCCTATAGCGAGGGAGGTGTATTGAAAATTAATGTTGGTCCAAAAGAGTTACTATTGGTTTTGGCATATGTTGTGTAACCCTAAAAAGGGTATCTTAATCCACCTTTAAATGGTCAGGTGTTTTCGAAAGGTTGCGAGAAATTAGGCTTGGACTGGGTTTTGAGTGCTACAAGGGTGGATTGTTGGGTAAGGTGCTGAATGAAGAGTTTGGTTTGATGGGGCTTTGAGGTTGTGTAGATTGCTCAAAATAGGTTGTATTAATCTTATTAGGAGCCCCTTGAAGGTAGGTTTTCATACTGATTGGGTTTGAGCCTCCTTGCCTCTACATCAGTGAGGCACAAGTAATTGAATTATTCCAAAGGATACAAACCACCATGAATGGAGCTTATTTATACAATACGCTTTAGATGGGGCTTATTAAGCATTCAAAAGTAATTAATTAAGCATTAGATGTAAACGAAATCCATTCCTACAATATTCAAGCATACAACTTACACGATACGCATGATAACATCATTCAAGAATGGCAGTAGCAAAATAAGAGTTTCTTTAATCAAAAATCTGAAAGGCTATACAATGATATATATTGATCAAATTATATAAATATATCCAAAAAAACCATCTAGGCTTTGTACAAAGGAGCCATATGGACATAAAATATCACGTATATATATCAATAGTATAAAACATATGTTCCAAAATGCCACATATGCATACAACAAACAACACTAATACATAGTCATTTCCCTCTAGGGGAAGGAAATAGATCTCATGTTGCCTTCAAAATTTGGATGGATGGAGTGACTGTTGCTTCTCTTGTCTTTTGAACACGCTTGCTACTCCTCCTCTCTTCACTCTGGATCTTCAACTGATACAATTGAAAGTAAAGATGTTAAAACATAGAAATTGAATTGTGGAATGGCATATAACAAAATATATAATCACTTACCACATACATATAGTCATCATGCACATTTATAGCATCACCACGTCCACGATCTGGAGTGACAACCACCTGTAGCAAACATGAAGATAGAAATTAAACTACATAAAATTATCTTGAAAATTTTATATAATAGACCATAAAAGAGAAAATATAATGTCAAATTGACTAATCTATTCCATAATTCTCTCAATGGATCAAAATTGGCTATTGTTGCAGAAATTCCATGGTCCATCATGCCACCAACATCACCAGGGCTATCTCTTATCAACATTTGCAAATGAAACAATATCTTAGGTATCCTGTTGATATAGGAGAACATAATGTGACATGATTAAGAAATACTTGAATGCAATGTTTGTGTTTCTTATCAATTTTTTAGATTTGTATATACGCAAAATTATGAAAAATAGCTAACATAGATTTACAACACCATTAATGGATAAAGGCTACCTGAGTGTACGTTGTTTGAGGATATGAATCATGAGGTGTGGAGGAAGAAGGTGCACCAGGAAACTATTTGAAATCCGAAGCATGTTATGAGACAAAAATTCAAATATAACATTCAACTATTCAAATGCAATAATAATATCTTTAATACTAGTTGCATACCTATGGACTCATCATCGAGAATGTATAAGGGTATGTACGAATAGAGCATCCCTCATGAACAGTGCGACCCTTAAATTTCATCATATCAAAATTCTACTAATTTAGTTATTCTTAAATTTCAAAATATATTTTAATAAACAACATTAAAATAACTTGCTAAATTTTACCTGAGTGTCAATGCCGAATGTATCATTCAGAATATCATCTGTGAAATCCATCACCTCTTCAATTGACGTAGGCTATGTAGCTACATCATGAGCACTTTGATAATCGTACGTGCAAACAACACCACAAGTGCAACAATGGTGGGGTGGAGCTTGGGGCCTACACATCTCCTCAACACCAGGCTCTACTAGAGGACTCACACATTGTAAAATGGTTTGGATGAGTGAGCCAATCGAATTCATCATATCCACCTCTACACTATCCTTAACAATGAAAGGAACAACGACATGCTCCACCATGGGTCTTCCCAAGGCTCTTGGTGCCAACTATGGATTACATCATGCAACAAGTCTATCGTGTGTGGAGTCCCCACCTCTACCTTGAAAGTCTAAGATGTCAAAATAGTTTACCATTTTATTGACGACAAACTCGCAATAGAGTTTCCTCAAAAAGTATTACGGCACCTCATGGTTATTGCATGGAGGTTGGTCAAATACCATCCACCACCGCTCTCAAATTTTTTTTTTTATTAACTCATGGTGGCACTAATGGATGGGGAACCTCCTGCATGCATGGGACAAAGGTTCATTGGTTTTTAGGTCTATAAATAGGGCACACAACTTGGCTTTTCTAATTTTTAGTTTTTTGAAATCTGCATATGACAAACAATTAGCATAAAATTGTTTCATCTCCTGCCTCTTAGTTGACCAAAAATTCATCTGCTTGCTCATTTATCCTACATGAGTTAAAATTGACTTCAATGATTCAGCAATCCCTCTCCTATAAGGGTGGGTTTTGACATGCTTGGTTAATCTTACAATTAATTGTTTAATGTCTCTTTTATTGTTTTCAATTTGATTTTGAATATTTTCTTGTGTTCCTTGAGGATGCCTATGAATTGATGGAGGGGTTTCGGGATGTTCTTGTATAGGAGGCTCTTCATGAGGGGGTGATTGTGAATTCTCAATGTTTTGAGGTGGAGATTCATTCCCTTAGAATTAGAACAAATTTTTATTATAAAAATCTATTTAAATTTGCATTCCAAATAAATAGAATAAAAATACACACCTCTTTGCAATCGTTGACCTCTCTGACGTGTTGGTGACATCATCATGGATAATAGAAAGCTAAGGATGAAAACAATGGAAGAGATTTAGCGAGCGCAAGTTGCAGACCTGAAATCCTCTTCCTCAAGCCACGGGTTGAAGATAGAATGAGGGTTTGAAACCTGATTTTTTCTTTTTGTCTAAAAAGACATTTGGCATGCGCCAAATGTATTTTTAGTCATTTAGCATGCGTCAAATGTCTTTTTTGTCATTTGGCGTGCGCCAAATGCCTTATTTCGGGTTTTTTTTGAATGTTTTTTCAATTTGGCACCTAAATTATGTCACAGATTGGTGCACTTACCCATAAAGCTCAATTAACTAAATTTACACACTTCATCTAATTTAGATCCAACACTTTTCTTTCCTTTTCATTCACATCACATTAATCTTCAACTTGAAACTTTCACAACTTAAATTCCCACTACTTTGATAATATTCACATCAAATACATGTAGAACACTTAGAACATTCTACAAAACACCAAAAAATATTTGACTTAGATGTCAGTATCGAGCATAACATCAATTAGGTCGACCTAATTATATGTAACATTCTAAATATAACTTGTCAACTCCATATCTTTCCATACACGCCTCACAAAAAAAGTCAAATCCTAAAATATCTTGAAATAGGTCCGCATGGACCTATAATAGATCCCACATAAGACCACAACACTTATTTATCCTTCACATACCTTCAAACTTATTAGGTCGGTACCACAATAAGATATAATACTAAAATTCTTCAACTGTGTATCCACACTCAAACACATGGACCTCAAAACGTCATGCCAATTGGAATTCATACTCTATTAATATCTGTCAATATCTCCTCAAGACTGTAGAGCCAAAAACTCATCCATGGAGAAGTGAAAACTCTCTTACTCAAATGCACTATACAAGAAATGACTATAATTTGCTAGACAAAACTTATGTTACTTATATCTCTCAAACAAAAAACCCAAAACATGATGAAATTATAGAATTAGATATTTCTAACAACCAAAAAAATAATGTTAGAAGCATAGAGTGAAAACTTTATTTTTGGATCAGTGCGGACCCAAAAACTGGAGCTCTAGTGCACAAAATTAACATAGTTGATACTTAGTCAATTTTCTATCACAACCAACTTTATTGAATCAAATCATCTTGCAAAAATGTCTTCCACAAACACTCCAAAACCTATTAGAACCAACCAAAATTATTTGCAATGATTCACACCATGATCTCCACATCAAGATACAATGTTGACATTAATGACAACATTGCAACACATCATTATATACCTTTGTGCTTATCCCTCATGCTCGTGTTTCCAACAACAACATCAATGACATTCTTCCAACAAGGATGGGTTTGAAGGAGGAATTTTGGAGAGAAAGTAAGTTTTATAAAAGATTCATTGATAGGAGGGGTATAAGTGGGGAAAATGGATGAACAAGGAAGGTTTAGATTTTCCAAAGCATGCATGGATATGATTCCGTAGTCCTTATCAAGATTTAAAGGAGGGTGGATGGGTTGGGTAGAATGGGTTAGGATGTATAGATAGGATGTGAGGAAGAAGAAAATATAAAGGATGGGTAGATAGGATGGGATGGAAGAAGGTTCCCCCATGTATAGGGTGGTGCAGACAGGGCATTTACACGTGATATTTTTTTGCAAATTTTTTGTCAAGATACTTTCCTAAGGTGTTGTGCAAGGAGTGGATTTAAACATTGGATGGATTATGTCTCTTTAATTTTTTATTATTTTTGATTGAGTTATTTTGTTTCTCTTTTGTTAATGATTTTTTTGAATTTTAGGATAGGATGAATAAATTTAATTAATGATGGAATATACCTATTTAAATGGAGGATGGGAGGATTTGGAAGCTAATGGATAGGGGAAACAAATATAGAGGAAGGAATCCATCATTTGTTTGATGGATAGTACTCCTTTTCAAGTAACTATTACTATGGACCATGGTGATTGTTGTGGCACTCATAAATGTTGGAAGAATCTTTCCAAGTGAGATGGAGGGATTGTATATGAAGGATGGAGAAAGATTTATACAAAATATTTGATTAAACAAATGGGATGGTGGAGTAATGTTGGATAGTGGATGAAGTATTGGAAGATTTATGAAGGAAAGGATGATATGGGAGAATTATGAGAGGATGTTTCTTGACCAAAATTGGCACACACTATGATAGGTTCTGAAGCCTTTGATTAGAAGTGGATTTTTGGGATGGAGATTTAGGTGAGGTAGTTGGGATTGTATATTTTGGATATAGGGACCCAAAATGGATTAAGGAGGTGGAGGATTTAATTTTGGGGTGTAGGGGCTGAAAATGGATGTAGGAAATGAATTAATCTATTTTGGGACACAGGGGCCCAAAAGGGATTTAGAAGATGGAGGACTTAGGATAGTAGGTTTTGGTACATAGGGAACCAAGAAGGATTGAGAATTATGAGATGGGGGTGTTTAAATTTTGAATGAGAAGATTTTCATGTCAATTTGAAGTTTTCTTTTTAATGGATTGTTTATTTTTGTTGTGGGATCCACATTAAATATTGGTGCTTTATTTTTTCCTAGTGGGTCTTTTTAGCCTTTTGGGTTTATTATTATTTTGGACCAAATATTGCTTTATTTTTTCATGTCAATTTATTGTGACATGGTGATTCTTGAATAACTATGGAATATTTACTTTTGATATCAATTATTTGTCATCCAAACCATTTTGATAGGTGATGGTATGAATTTATGGGGATGGATGATATTTACATAATAAATTTAATATGTTTTCTTTGGTTGATCATGATTGTAGATTTTAGGGGAGGGATGGATAAGGCAGATGAAGGGATCAAGAGATTTTTGGATAGGGGTGATGGGAGTGATGAAAGAATTCATGGAAGGATTTTTTTAGGAGTGGAAAGTGGAGTACCAATATCTATATCATGCTATTCTATTCAAGGCTCTAGAATCTTAGATTTTTCTTAATTCAGATGCGCTCTAAAATTCCTTGTGCATGGAGACATAACTCTTTTCCTTGAAAATACATGTTTTAAGAATATGATTTCTAATAAGATACTTGAGGTTTTGGATAGAATAATGCAATATATTTTTGGATTGATAAGGAGTGATGGTAGAGGGGGTTTCTTCAATTGTGAGAAGATTAAATTGGATGAATATGGAGAAAATGAGAAAATTGGATTGGGGTTGATGGATAGCTTCAATATAGGTGATTGGCTCTTGAGAGGGAAGTAGCTTATGAGAGTGATTAGAAAGGATGATGAGATACGAGGATGTAATAGGATGAGGAAGGGGATTTGAAGGTATTATTTGATATATGAGGAGGAAATGTGTGGAAATTATTTTGGACAAGAGTATGATATAGTTGGATTTTATTGGAGGATATGAGGGAGGGATGAGGTTTTTTATTGTTGACAATGAGTTCCTAGAGGTACTCTATGAGTTGTACACATGGATGGGGTATGGATTTGCAACACTTATGGGTGTGAGATTTAATAAATGTTAGGAATTTGAGGGATTTGGTATAAATTTGGGTGGATGATCATGTAATCAATAATGGATGTGGAAGAATTATATTAGTGATAATTTAAGAGAGCATAATGAGTTTTTTGTATGGGAATTTAGGGTCCTTTGTAAATGGTTCTTAGAGGAAATTTTTTGTATGTGTTAGATTCTTCATTTGTTTGGGATGGGTTAGATTGTAAAGGTTTGAGAATGAAAGGATTATAATAGGAGGTGTAGGGTACAAGGTATTAGTGAATTGGTAATGGCCATGGTGGTTTGGGAGATGACGTGGAGACATGGATTAGAATTGAGTGCGAGGAAGGTGTTGGATGAAATATTGTTATCCTTTATCCATGTTAGGGTAAGGATGAACAATGTATGATAGAGTGAAGAGAGGGTTTGGGGGAAGCTTGGATGCAATAATTATGAGATAGCTAGGAATGATATCCTTTCCTTGACTTAAGATGTACTATATGATTTTTTTTTAAGGGATGGATCAATGGATGTGAATTTAAGCTTGGTGGTGGAGCTTGTGCTAGTGGGTTATTGATCATCAGGGATGATGGAGGGGAGAGGAGTGCTTTTGGAAAGATTTATGAATTAAATACCATATAATAATGGAGAGAGCTTGTTGAACACCCAAAATATTGAGAAGGGGGTGAATCAATATTATATTAAACCATATAATCATAATCCATCTAATTATCAATACATATCTAACTACAATAATGAATGAAATCATGAAAGAATCAAAAGTTCACATAACACATTGACACCAAGATTTTTTATGTGGAAAACCCAAAAAGGGAAAAACCATGGTGAGGATTAGCTCACAATATATTATAGCTGGTTATAAGATATTATCGAGGCTCACTGCTAGGACACATTGTCTAATGAGGCTCATTGCTAGAGATAGATACAAAAGAAAAAATATCTACATAGCCAAGATGTGAACTGATACAAAATGCACCTCCCCTTGTGCTAAATTCAATCCCATCGAAGCTCTGAATACAAAGCATTTCTACGCGCTTTATAGTTGCTCAATATTCACAACAATTCTGCTATAGATCTGATCATGTACATACAAAATTTGTATATTCGCATCTTATCACACTTAATGTAATATCATATTATTTCTACAACTCAAGAAAAAATTGTCTTACATATATACCCAATACATCCACATACATCAATTAGGTCGGCCTAATTAGATGTTTCCCTATATTAATTCAAAATTTCCTTGTCGACTCCACACTTGATTCAAAAACATCTTCATGCTCAAACCAAATGTGCAACACTTAATTTAGGTTAGTATGGACCCAAAATAGATCTCATTAATATCCACAATACATATTTAATCTCCAAAACATACATTAAGCATTAGGTCAACCAAGAATTAGACCTAATCACAAAATAAGCCAATCTAATCAACACCAACGATCAATCCGATAATATAAACATGCACCAACTAGAATATATAATGTACTCATGTCTATAAAGAATCTCCCAAAATTGTAAAGTCTAAGTCCAAACATCGAAGGATTGTGGACCAGATTACTCATTCTCATTTACATTGTGTACAACCAAAACTGAATGTTGAACTACTGTCATTTGTAACTATCATCCTGTTCATCCAAAATCGCTGAAATCTTGAACATAGATGCACATAGTAGTCAGGAAGAACATATTATAACCTCATAAGCCTATCTTATTACACACAAAATTTTGGACCAAAATATCATATTATGTCTCCATTCTGTTCACTGGATTAGAGAAAATGTCAACAAACAATGTTGGCATCAATGACAACACTTTAAAAGGGTTCCTTATTCATTCTTTCAAAAAAGCTTATCTTGGGCCACATGGCCCATTATCATCATAGGGATTGTGTTCCTCTTGATTGGCAAAGCTAGCATCACCATTGACAAAGGGATTTTATGTTTGACAAGAGGACTCATCAAAATAAAATGGATTCATAATTAGGATTGGATGGGGATGAAATATGGGATGGGATTGAATTAGAAGAAAAAATTGAAGTAAAATATCTTAATATTTGCTTTGATATCTAAGACCTTGTGATTAATTTATCAAAGATTAGATTTGGATTGAATAAGCTCATATTTGGGATAGGGTGGATTTTGAGGTTGGAAGAATTGGATTGGATGAAGGGTTGAGGTTGATGAATATTAGAAGAGGGTTTGAATAGATATGTATGTTTGATGTAGGATTAGAAGATTAGGAAATTGGATTATGAGTTGGGATGAGGGTTGGATGTAAGCTTTAGATTAGAAGGAGGTTATGGATTGATGGAGGAGATCAAGGTTTAAGACCTTAGTATAATTATATTTAATTAAGTAATTTTCACTTAGGATAGCATAAGTTCGTAAGTGGGGATTTTATTTGATTTTATTCTAGATTTACTGTTATTGGGCTAAGGTATTGATCTCAATTGTTTTTTGGACTAGATAAAGTTTATATTAATGGATTCATTAGGTTGGATGATTTGGAGTAATGAGTAGGTGGAAAGATTATATTATCGATTAGTAGAAGGGGGTATATATGGTTTTGATGAAATTATTTGGATAAGGAGAAAAATTAGTATTAAGGGATGAAAGATTGGGTTATGGATTATAATGATTTCAATAAATAAGCTCTTATTTCCATGATTCGGAGATTAGACATCTAACTTGAATAGCCATTTTAACCATCATGAAGGTACATTTAAATTGTCAACCTAGGGATGTGAACTTGAAATGGGTCAGCACAGTATCTATACTAGGAATTCTAGATTAGTCATCTCAGTTCTATGACTAAGAAAAGCTTAAGACTCAAAGAAAAATGCATCAAAGGAAATAAGAAAATTTTGAACATCACTCAATAAAATCTAAACTAATTATACATAAGAATAAGGAAAATCTAAGCATCCAGCATAAACTACCCTGCTCGCTTTGGCTGTTAGAACAGTCACAGAACATAGTTCTAGTGGCTGCAGGAATAGTCAATGCTAGGATCTTAACTAAGTATTGAACAAAAAATAACACTAACATAACTAAACTAATGAAATAGATTAATCACCAAGTGGTCCCCCTTGGATGAGTATCCTCTAAACTATTGTAAAACTTGGATACTCAACTCAAAATCTCATTTTATTTATCAAAAAGTGCAATTATAGAAATATGGCTGATAATAAGCTTGTACAAGAACTTGGCAATCAAATCATTAACTCGCCATCACTAGCCCGAGGAAGGAGGATTCAAGCCTTATTTATCAAATAAACATGGCCATCAACTCCCACTAACTGAGAGGATGCCATTTAGGGAAAATGAGAGAAAACGAAAGGAGCGGTTACACAAGTAGGGGAGTCCATTCAGACATGCATGCCCAAACATGGACTCGACCACTATAGTAATGCCCACAATGCTCAATGCCATTAAATATCGATGCAAGGTGAATACATGCGGCTGACATAGGAATCTTCCGCCGTCATCGTCAGTTGACCTTCGTGTGACTCCTCAACCTGATCGGCTGGCAACTGCATTTCTCAACTTAGCATTTCAATCATGCTTATAGAATAATGTCAATACACATAGTACTTGCATAATAATAACCACCTTAAATAACCTTTATCAATCACATACAAGATAAATATAGATAGTCCACATAATGGGTATATATCATTAAAACTAGCAGAAATGAAATTAGTCCATATGTGATATAACCAAGAGACATTATATGAAAGTGTTAGCATATAATGTCAAAGTTTGTGGTAATTTAATAAAATAACAAGAGATTCTACCCCTCTAACTAGGCCAAATTCTAGACTCATCACTTCCCCCAACCTAACATTTTGCTAGTCCTCTAGTAGGGGAAGAGTTATGCTTCTGCTTTGTTAAGGCTCTAAATTGTGCAACTAATAGCTCTCCAATGTCGGTGTCTACAGTAGGTGAATCAAGATTCTAATAAAATCCGCTCGACTTATCAAGCCTTCTCCATCTCTATTGTTCTTTTGAAATGTCATACCTATAGAATATGAAGTTAGGTACAAGCCATAGGAGGATAGATGGCTGAAAAGTCAAGGGAATCCATTCACACCCCTTCGTTCTCCCAAGCTAGATATATCTGTCAATTCTCTTTAGTGCAACAACATAATTGTGAACAAAGTGTGGCTCAACCTAATTTATCTTGTCATTCAATAAGTTCCAACACTGGGATAGATATCCCCTCATAGTATCCTCTTTTGTAGAAGCTTTCACCTCATATTCATTGTACACAACCTCAATCCAAGGCATAATTTGGTGACCATATCTCGACCTAAAGAGAAATCTATTCCAATCTGTATAAATGTCTTTAGGGCTCTTAGATTCAGCCCTGATGGCTAGGGGAATACTGGATTCTTTCTTCTTGTAAGCATTGTATTGCTCACCCCAAATAATCTCATTTTGTACCTAGGACGTAAATGCTCTTAGCTGTATGTCTCGAACATAAGGTAGTGGGTTCCCATCTTTATCTTTTGAGACAAAAAAATAGTGTAGATAGAATTCACATAAAAAAAATTTCACTTCAGGGGAAGAAATCTTGTAGGCATTGAAAAACTCACCAGGGGTTTCAATGGAGGGGTTTAGGCCTAAGATGATTCTTGAAATTATAAATGAAAGGTATTTTTCCTTTAAGTGCAAAGCATAAACCCTTGGAGGGGTCCTACATTCCAAAATTTGTGGCACCAGAGTTGAAACACCACTTATACTTTCCTTCAGAAAAAACAATCTCCTCATTCTTTTCTTTGATCATCTCATCCCTCATTTGAATTTCCTTTTTCAATCATTTCTTCTCTTCTTTCCATTCCTCCTCTCTTCTTTGTATTTCTTTCCATAAATTTAAAATGGTTGTATGTACTAAAAAATTAGGAGGGTTGTGGATTCTTACCAAATTTTTTGTAGATGGTTGCTTCCCATAGAGAACTATCTGCATAGATTCAGGAGGTCTCATCGATTTAGGCTGTTGAGGTATGATTCCTCTTTCCTCGTTCTACTGCAGTACCTCTTGTTCTTCTTCTGGTGGTGGCTATAGGAGCTCGTGATCTATTTCTCGACTTTGCTATAGGAAGTCCCACTATTGGTCTTGCTGCAGGAAGTCTCGACTTTCCTCATTTTCTTGAGTTTCAACTTCTTCAACAATGGCAGCAAGGTCTACTAGGGTCATTTTTTCTACCTCCTCTAACACATATTTTTCTTGTTCATTTTCTTGCTCCATTGGAGTGTCTTTATTTTCACTTGATGTCCCACCGTGCTTAGGGTCGACCGACTTCAATTTCTTGAGAGGGTTTTTTTGTTTCTCTTTGGCTACAGGATGAATAGTGTTAGCCTTCCTCTTCTTAGGGCTTGGCGCCTCTTTCTGTGCAGATTGCATTTTTCTTCTCCTTGCTTTTGCCTCTCTATTTTGTGCTCTTGTTTTTATCACAGTTTTTAATGGGACATCATATCATCAGAATCCGATAATGAATTTTATTTTTCACTCTCATTATCAGAGGAACTAACATTTATGGTCTTTTCTTCAATGGGGGAATCCATACCAACACCAGAGGTTGAGGCACTAGGGGTGCCTTCATCTATGATCAATCTTCTTCTAGACCAACATGACTAAGATGAAACCTTAGGCTGAGAGGGTTCAGGTCTATGTTTCTCAGTATTCAAAAAATCACCCTAGGCCATTCCAGGGTTTGTATCATGCAAAGATCTCATAACCAGAAATATAATTAAATAGTGGTGGGATACAGAGTTTTCTCTATCTTTTTGTGTTTTTATTGCCATAATAGAGAGATGGTTGTATAGTACATTGGGCACGTTCATCTGCCTCCTGTGTCGCATATGACTTAGTAATTTTAAATGTACTTAATGAAGGTTTGACAACCAATCTTTGCAAGTGATGTATTTGATGGTATGCATGACAACTTGCTTCCATGGCTCAGGTAGAGAGAGCCTCTTGGCACCTTGCTTGTAAATTGTGAGTGGAGGGTCACCATGCATTGTAAATATGGCCTTGGCTGTCCTGGCATCCTTAGAAATAGGGTAAGGTTCACCGTCTGTCAGCAACCCTAAAACTTCAACAATTATCTCTTCAGTCACTATGACCTCTAGTCCTTTCACCATGGACTTTCTATCTGAAAATGTCCGAGTGAACTCCAATGCAATACCCTCATTGAAACCATCCAACTTCGGAAAATAGTCTAGCCACCCATAATTTTGAAATCAGCTAAGCACACTACATCTTGTAACAAGGCATCATGAGCTAAGGGCTCATTCCAAATGAGTCTTCCTCCCATTGTCTCTGCTCAACTCGTCACATTGCAAAATTACCTCTATATTTTTCTAATTTTTTTTTTCCTGTTTGCTAGGTGAATTCGTTGACTGAATTCCTTTTTACCCTATTTTTAGCAACTTAGCACTTTCATTTAAAAATTATGATAGAGTTAAGAATAGCATAAATGGTGATAAAAGGAATCATAATGAGAGTGAATGGTGATGGTAGTTTAGTGTCACATCACACATGCGAGCTGGCATTCATTTTAAATTTTGAATAAGCTTAGCAAAATTTGTTGAAACAGACAATCATATATCAGCCTGTGGAATTTTTTTCATCTTGCTTACCCCTCCCCCCAACCTAAATTTGGACATGTGTCCACACATGCAGAATGGAAAGATTGATTTGACGGGAGGTTTAAAGGAAATTATGTGAACGCCCATCTTATCATATAGTGATTAAATGAAACGCTCTAAAGGATAGTTAAGAATGCAATTAATGTGCACGTACCTGAGTGTATGCAAACATGATTATGGAGAAACCATTTCATCAATTAGGGAGAAAGTACCACTTGCGTTCTTGAGCACTAATTGAGCAATTAATGATGATGGAACGAGGTGAGGTGAAATGAAATGATGAAGAGAGAGAAAGGTGGTACAGATGGGTGAATGGGTGAAGAAATGGATTTCTACAAAATTATAAATCTTTATTATGACAAGTACGTACCTCATTTAGTTACAAGGAGGGACACTAGGTCTACTGCCTTTAGTTGTAGGAACTTTGTTGCTGCAGGGACTATGCTCAGGCATTGTGTGTTGGATAAAATACTATAGGAACTCTTCTTTTGAAGCTAGCCTGTGATATAATCTGAGACAGTGCCGATTTACCAATAGTTTTAATTTTACTGGTTCAATGGTTGTGAGCTGCACAACTCCATTAGGAAAGACTTGTGCCACTTCATAAGGCCCTAGCCATCTTGTCTGCAATTTACCTACATTATCCTTGTACTGTGAATCATAAAATAATGCCCAGTCACTTGGCTGAAATTTCTTCTCTTTGATAAATTTGTCATGCCATTTGACTTGTTGACTTTGCACAAGTTTAGTGTGATGCAATTTTTTTTTCCTCAGCTCGTCCAATTCATTGAGCTGCATGATCTGTTCCTTTTGGTCCTTGGAAATATGCATCCCCAACTCTAGAGCAGTTCTGAGAGTCTTGTGCTTGAATTCTATAGGCATCATGGCTTCTTTCCAATAGAGCAGCTCAAATGGGGTGAGGCTTGTAGTTGTCTTCTAGGTGGTCCTGTAAGCCCAAACCGCTTCTGATAATCTATTTTCCCAATCTTTTATGTGAATATGCACTATTTTGGTGAGGATTACCTCAATCTCTTTATTTTTCACCTCGACTTTTCCATTTTCTTGAGGGTGATAGGGAGTGGATTTATTGTGCTTGATGTTATATTCATTGACCAATGCTGTAATAAGGGTTGAGGTAAACTGAGGTCCTTGATTAGTTACTATTTCTCTTGGTACCCCATATCTTGTGAAAACTTCTTCATAAAGGAATTGTGCAACCTTATTGTCTCTTTCATGCTTCATGGCTTTGACTTCAACCCACTTTGTTACATAATCAGTGCACACTAGAATATATGACTTATCGTTGGATGGAGGATCAATGGGTCCCACAAAATCCAAACCCCATTTGTCAAAGGGAGTAACTACCACTTGTGGACAAAGTAGCATCTCATGTGACTTTGTTGGCCTACCCATCCTTTGGCATCTATCACATCTCCTTGTGTATCTTCCTACATCTTTGTGTAATGTAGGCCAATAGTATCCTATGTTCAAGATTTTCATTGTTGTTCTTTTAGTTGCAAAGTGGCCTCCACAGGGTTCATCATGGCATGTATGCAGAATTTCATAGGTTTCATCTTCCCTTACACACCTTCTCATAATGTGATCAGATCTAGTATAAAATAGGCATCCAACTATCCATGAAAAAGGGAAGGATTTCTCAATCAACACTCTTCTCTCTTTTGGGGAGAAGTGA
Source organism: Sequoiadendron giganteum (assembly GCA_007115665.2). Classification (NCBI taxonomy): domain Eukaryota; kingdom Viridiplantae; phylum Streptophyta; class Pinopsida; order Cupressales; family Cupressaceae; genus Sequoiadendron; species Sequoiadendron giganteum. The sequence goes on from CM021108.1 coordinate 187,855,933, forward strand.
GGAGGAACTCTCCTTGTCACAAGGAAATTGGCTATCTTAGCATACCAGGGTGTTTGTATTCTGATGGAGAATAGATGCTCATCTAGAAAAGAGTCATATATTTCCTGAGTATCATGTCATGAGGTCAGTCTTGAGAGGAAATCTACAACCACGTTTGCTTTCCCTGGTTTGTCCACAATAGTTATGTCAAATTCTTGCATTAGTAGCAACCATCTAGCTAATCTTCTTGAGATTAGAGGTTTGTTCATAAGGTATCTAATGGCTACATGATCAGTGTGTAAAAAAATTTCATAACCTATGATATAGTGCCTAAATTTATTCAAGGCATAGATTACTGCCAGCATTTCTTTCTCTGTGACTGTGTAATTAAATTCAGCTCCTTGTAAGTTTTTTACTAACAAAGTAAATGGCATTTTCAATAGTTTCAGATTTTTGTCCTAAGACTGCTCCTATTGCATAATTTAAGGCATCAGTATAGATGTGGAAAGGGATTTCCCAATTTGGTCCCTTAAGTACAGGAGCATGAGTTAGAGCTATCTTTAAATCAAAAAATTATTTATCATAGCTTTTTGTCCATTGAAAATCACCATCTTTAGTCAAAATACTATATAGTGGGGTTGCTATTTTGCTAAAATCCTTGATGAAGTGTTTGTAATAGCTTGAATTTCCTAAAAATCTCCTAACATCCTTTTTTTTTGTAGGTATAGGTAGATTATTTATTACCTAAATTTTTGCTAGATCAACTTGAATACCAAGGTGTGAAATGTAGTGGCCAAGGACTACACCTTCCTGCATCATCATGAAGCACTTTTCACCATTTAAGGACAAATTCTGATCCTCACATCTCTGTAGTAATTTCTTCAAGTTCTCTAGTGCTTCATCAAAGGTTGCACCATAGGTAGTAAAATCATCCATATAGATCTCCATGTAGTCAAGGGAGATATTTGAGAATATACTAATGAATTCTCTTTGAAAAGTGGCAGGTGCATTGCATAACCCAAAGGGAAGCACAAAATATACATATTTCCCCCAAGGACATGTAAATGTAGTCTTGTCTTGGTCTTTTGGTGAAATTTGAATATGATTGTATCCACTAAATCCATCAAGAAAGGAGAAGTACTATTTTCCTGCAAGAGAGTCTAGGACTTGATTCACAAAAGGTAGGGGAAAGTGATCTTTCTTAATGGTAGCATTGAGCTCCCTATAGTCAACACAAACTCACCATTTCCCTCCCTTTTTGGGCACAATCACCAATGGGGATACCCACTAGTTGTTTGAAATAGGGTAGATAAATCCCGCATCTAGTAGCTTTTGCAATTTGTTTTTTTATAATTTATCTCAAGGCAAGGTTGATTCTCCATTGTGGTTGTCTAGGAGGCGTACACTCATCCTTGATATAGATTTTGTGAGTGCAAAGTTTGGGATCTAATATTTTCATGTAATGATAATCCAAGGAAAATTATTTTTGATGAGATTTCAGCAGATTTTCCAATATCGACTATTGTCCTTCATTTAATTTACTATTGATGGTTAGAGAGCATCCCTTAGACACTTGTACTTGTGTGACTAGCTCTATCATAGCTACTTCATTAATACAATGTATCTTAAGTTCAGGTGACATCATTGTGTGAAACATACATGTTGCTGCAGCAATTTTTTCTACGGGGACAATTATTGTAGGAAGTCTATCTGCAGAGCTAGTTGTTCTAGGAAGAGTGGCTACAGGAAGTCTTTCTACTAGAAGAGTTGCTATAGGAATATCATGTAGAACATATAGAAGTGTTTTCTTGATGTCTGTGAGACCAGATGATGTTTCTTGTATCTGACATTGGTTCTGAATGATGCTAGATAACACTTATTCTTCATCTTGAAGGTATAGGAAAGGAATTCTTTTGAGCATCAAAAGTTGTGCCACAGAGTTGACTTCTTCGACTTCTTCACCAATATGTGGCCATATTGATATTTTTGCATTATGGGATGGTTGAGCTAGAGGATACCAAACACACTTTTTAATGTTTGTGCCATCCAACATGGTCATATCAACTGAGTGACATTTAATATAAGTGTCTGCAGTTGCTAACCATGGCCAACCAAGGATAAGTGGACATCCTCCTAGTATTTCTTTAGGGGAAAGAACCATGAAGTCAGCTGGATACTCCCAGGAGCCTAGGATTACCACTAGGTCTTCTACTATGCCATCTGGCTTAACAATGGAGTTGTTTGCAAGCTGCAGGACTGTAGGAGTGGATCTTATGTTTGCAATATTTAGTTGTTGTTGGATGTCTTTAGTCATCACATTGATTATTGCACCTAAATCAATCAAATCATTCTTTATGTTCATCCCATTTATAACAACTTCAACTATAGGGATACCTGGATCACTGTACTTGGGGATAGTTACTTTTCCAAAGCATGATGTCAACAAGCTTCCCTACTACATGGACTATAGTGGGGACCTTCTTTTTCTTGCCCACTTTCTTGAGGTATGCTTCCTGAACTGCCTTGCCATAGATGGGGACATCTTTTATGGCCTGAAACAGAGGTATCTAGGCACATATATGCTTGACCTAATCTAGGATATCAAAGCTAGTTTCCTCCTTATCTTCTTTCTATTTGGAAGCTTCTAATATATGAGGAAACAGTGGTTCTTGTGCTGTCTGGTTTACTAGAGCTGGTTTAGGAGTTTTAGTTGCACAAGGCTGAATGGGTTCAGTCAAGGATTCTTCCTGCTCTTCCATAGGTAGTTCAATGATAATGGGGGTGGAAGGAGCTTGCAAGGTTGTTCCTGAACATAGGCGTATGTGAGTTAAACTCAAAGCATATGCAGGAAATTGGTTTGGATCAACAAAATATATAGGTTGCTAGTGTGGTTTATTATTTGGGTTGGGTGTGGGTTGGGCTAGTACCTGGGTAGGTTTAGATATATTGGCACTAGGATTAGCAAGAGGGGGCATTAGAGAAGGTTGTTGGGTTTGAGAAGATGGCTGCATATAGTTGGTAGGCTGATTTGGCCATTGTTGGCCACCTCCCCATTGAGATGTTTGCTGCCAGTTTCCTGGGGGTGGTTGCTAAGGTCCCTGAAACTGTTGCAAATTCCCCTGAGGTTGCTTCCATTGAGGTGAGGTATTTTGATAATTCTACCAAGCATTGGGTGGGTTATTCCAAGACTAGGCTGGGTATCCTCCATAGTTGGGTGGATAAGGCAACTACCACTGGTTACCAGATGAATAAGAAGAATTAAAATATGATCCCACAAAAGATAGTGGATCTGGTGGCATACCTTGTCTTGAAGCCCATGGTATCTTTTGTGCAACAAAGTAGACTTGGTCTTCCTCAGTCTGAATTGGTTTGAACCTAGGTAGAATATGCTTACTTTCATTTTTAGCTATCACCTTGCATTTGTAGTCCCACTTCTTCTATATACACTGAGGGCAATGTTCTGTCAATATTGCTTTTGCCTCCTCATATTTATTTTTAGCTTGAAGTGTATCCAACTGAGTATCTAGATTATTAATTATATCTTGCTTGAAATCTTCAAACAAATTAGTAATCTCCATCCTTGAGACTCCACTGCTAGATGACTTACCCATAGAGGATTGGCAGGCTCTTCCTTTCTTTGAAGTTTCCCTAGAATAGTTCTGACATATATTCTTGATATCATCCTAGGGGACTTGAGTGATATCTCCTCCTCTCATTAGATCCAAGGAATCAGTGCAACTTTCATTAATTCCTCTAAGGAAAAGTAACTTTTGTGACTCCTCATTAAGTGTATGATGTAGAGATTTCTGTAGACAAAATAGGAACCTTGAATTGAAATCTTCCAAGCTCTCATCTTCTTTTTGGTGCATTATGAAAATGCCACCTCCTCTCATGTCACTACCCCTGCAATATTATTTGTACTTCTCAAGAAACTTTGTCTTCATATCTGCCTAAGTGCTCACAGTATTTCTGCCAAGGCTCACAAACCATCTTAATGCAGCTTCTTTCAGAGTAGTAGGAAATAGATTGAGTCTATGGGCATCAGTGGTATAGTCATTGCTTCTGCAGAGTATATCAAACTCAAACAAGAATGTATTTGGATCTTATATTACAAGCCCATAGAATTTAGGAAGGACTGAAGTAGGGATATTTTTGAGGTTATCTACTGCATTCTATTCAGCAATGGGAAAAGGGAAATCTAGTTGGTTCTGCTTATTAGGACTATCTCCATTTGCATCAACCATGTTTTCTTGATGAAATTACAGAATAAAAGGTTCTTCAACAGGATTTTGATCTTCAAGGGAAACATTAGAATTGGTCAAGTCAGGGAATATATCAGCAAATGGTTGTGGTTCTTCTTCTTCATCATCTCTGGGCAGATATATACATTCTACTAGCTGGAATGGTTCAAGATTATTAGGAAGGAATCTCCCATAAGAATCTCTTATTCTTCTATGCATACGGTATCAACTCGATATCAAACAACTCACACAAAGAATGGATGGGGAAGAATAGTGGATCATACTTCTAACACTAAGAGAAAAATTTAGAAATACTTGAACATAAAAGCTATCAATGACTCCAAAGGACTCCCTAGTTTGACACCATCCCCAGTAATGGCACCAAAAAATGTCAACCTCCTATAATGATTTCAATAACTAAGCTCTTACTGCCATGATTCAGAGATTGGAAATCTGACCTGAATAGCTATTTTAACCATCATGAAGGTACATTTAAATTTTCAACCCAGGGACGTGAACTTGAAATGGGTCTTAACAATATGTGCACTAGGAATTCTAGATTAGTCATCTCGGTTCTATGACTAATAAAACATTAAGACTAAAAGAAAACAACATGAAAGGAAATAAAGCAAATGTTGAACATCACTCAAGCAAATCTAAATTGATTATGCATAACAGGAAAGAAAATCTAAGCATCCAACATAAACTACTCTGCTTGCTTTGGCTGCAGGAACTATCACAAAACATAGTTCTAGTGGTTGTAGGAATAGTCAATGCGAGGATCTTAACTAAGTACTGAACAAAAACTAACACTAATCTATCTAAATTAAAGGAAAAAATTACTCACCAAGTGGGCCCCCTTGGATGAGTATCCTCTAAACTACTGTAAAACTTGGATACTCAACTTAGAATCTCATTTTATTTATCAGAAAGTGCAATTATAGAAATATGGTTGATAATCAGCTTGTACAAGAACTTGGTGATCAACTCACTAACTCACCATCACTAGCCTGAAGAAGGAGGATTCAAGCCTTATTTATCAAGTAAACAGGGCCATCAACTCTCACTACTGAGAGGATGCCATTTAGGGGATACGAGAGAAAATAGAAGGAGCGGTTACTCATGCAGGAGAATCCGTTCGGACATGCATGCCCAAACATGGGCTCGACCACTGTAGTAACTCCCGCAATGCTCAATTCCATCAAAGATCGGTGTAAGGCGGTTACATGCGACTGACACATGAATCTTCTGTCATCATCCTCAGTTGACTTTCACACGAATGCTCAACCTGACCGACTGGCGGCTGCATTTCTCAACTTAGCATTTCAATCATGTCTATAGAATAATGTCAATACACATAGTAATTGCATAATCATAACCACCTTAAAGAACATTAATCAATCATATGCAAGATAAATATAAATAGTCCACATAATGGGTATATATCATTAAAACCAACATAAATGAAATTAGTCCACATGTCGTATAACCGAGAGAAACTATATGAAAGTGTCAGCATATAATGTCAAAGTCTACGGTAATTTTAGAAAATAACAAGAGATTCTACCCCTCTAGCTAAGCCAAATTATAGACTCATCAACCACCAAGAAGAGGACACTTCATAAGAAAAAAAATCATGCCATGGAAATTTGAAAAAGGATGTCATCTAGGTATGGCCCCACTTTAAAGGATTTTCTACACAATCATTGTGAGCAATTTCTTTAAAGTAGCTAAGGATAAGGGAAAGAGGACAAGAGAGCCAACTTGGAAAGCTCTATGCCAAGTCATATGTTTCTGAATTAAGATACATCATGAGGAGGGAGAGTATGTCACATGTGAGTTAACTTAAGACATGTCGTCCACATCCCAAGCTTTCTCTTATAAGTTCATGAAAGGTTAATGACTAGTTGAAGGAGACAACAAAAACTGACATATGAGGACAAGGCTACTGAACCCTTTGCCCCCACTTAGTGCAGGACAAAGGTGAGCTAGGAATGGAGGATGGTATGTTGCTCCTCGCAAGGGATGCAAAACATGAAATAGTGAGTATGCTATAATCCTACAACTATTACACAGAAAGGAGCAGAAAATAATGTTATTTATGTGGATGAGTAAACAAAGTGTTGGAGAAGTCAACTTTGATGGTATACACTTTGTCATATATGTGAGTAATGTCATTGTAACTTGGTTGAGGTGAAACATTTTTCTTAGGTGGGTGAAGGATTAGAGGATGCTTAGGAGGTCCAATAGTAAATGAGGAGCTAATGGACACTTGCATATGCATAACCTTAGCAGGCTTGGGTTGATGTATCTCTAAGAAAGGAAAATTGAGTATCATCATTTTACTATTACCCAAGGAAGACACATTACTATTGCTTGAAAGGAGTGCAACCATGTTGTTGTTTTCTTGTACCATGATGCCTTCCCTAGTAGTAGAGTGTTTAGGAGAACTACAAACAAGATGTTTAGGACATACAAATTGTTTAGTTCTACACTATGGAATTCATCATAGGTAAGGGAATGATCGATGGTTGAAGTGTCTTGTGTCATAAGATTCTCATGATTCTCATCAATTGGATCTTGTAGCACCATAATATCTTCATCACTAATAGGAGAGATATTAGGAGAGGGGGACAGTTGATTTTTGTGATTGTTGATGGTTGAATTATTTTCCTCTAATATGTCATTCTCTTGTGTCATAGTATCTATCCTAGGAGGAGAGATTTTTGGAAAGTGACAAACAATAGGTTCATCACATGGCATGATTAGATGTGGTAAAGTAGCTGCATCACTCATAGGAGAGGTATTAAGAGAAAGATAACTAGGAATTAGATGGTTACCAATGATTGGAATTGTTTGTTCAAATAGACCCTTCCAAATGTGAGGAACATTAGGAAGGAGAAAAATAATGCTATAACTCTCAATCATTGGATTTCTTGATACCAACATATAGTTATTAAATCATGATAACAAATAGGAGAGGTGTGGGAGATGATGGAAGACTAGGTAAGGTAGTAACCATTATTTTAGATTCATGTGTAATAAGGTATTTGCAAGGGGGAGGATGAGGAAGACAAGCAAGACCATCATGATCTTCAATGATTTTGTCTTCTTTCCACAAGATACCTTCGTCACCAATGGGAGAGATATCAGGAGAAGAACAATTATGATTATCAGGTATCGATGTTTGCATCCTCTTGTGGAAAATATTTAGTGGATGAGTGAGGAGAGATGAATTCATCAAGGGCTTCATCTAACATCTCCAATTCATCGCTACTAAAGCGCTTAAGAAGGGTGTGAGTGGGTGCTTGTGATGTTATTAAAGTTTGGTTCTCATTTTTTAATGAATGTGATCTAAATGAACTAGGAACTAATGTTGAAAATGAAAATTTCAAAACTCTAATACTATCCATAAGTGCCATGAATTCTATGAAATATAATAGAAGCTATGAAAACTTAAAATGAAAGGTAAAGACATAGGATGAAATGCAACTTTTAGATTTCAAAGAAGGTAATTTACTGATTACACTATGCAATGATCTGAAAATGAAATGTTGTGATTGCAAATTTGAAAATTTTTAATGCAAGAAATGAGATAATTTGAGCTATATTTAATGAAATGCATGCTATAGAAACACAACCAATTGATACAGACAGTTACTGGCACAAAACATATGCTTAAAAATAGGGTTTTCAGCTTTGTAAATGATAGTTTTAGGGGCCTGAAGGGACTAGGTCACCTAGGGTGGTGACTGAGTCCTCCTAGGGATTTTTTTACAAATTTTCAGATTTTTTTTGTTTGATTTTGATGGTGTATGGGTTGTATGATGCAGGCCTAACATGAAAATGTAGAATTTCAGAAATTGTGTAATGATTTATGATCCAAAAATGCAGCCTATCTGCACTTTCAATAATGCAAATCTTATAACCCTAAAATGCAAATTATAAAATGCAATGCAAACCTAGGATGAGAAAAACCTCCAAATTATACAAAAGGGTGTGGATGTTAAGTTCACAAAAATGTACCACCAAAAACATACAATAGGGAAAGAGGATTCCCCAATAGGCCCCTAGGGTTTTCCACCTAGGATCTTGGTTGAGAAATAACTCTCTTTCACACTAATGTAGATTCTTGGTGAGTTCATTCAAGGGTTAGGGGCTTAAAGGTGTGTGGTATGTGATATGGGATGCCCTAAATTCTATAAAATGAAAATAGAAATTAACTATTAATGTAAAACTACCAAGGAAATGAACTATGTTTGAAAAAACATAATGATATGCAAGCATTAAATTAAATAACCTATGAAATCTTATGAAACAAGATTAAAAACTGTAAAAATGGAAGTATGCACGTAGAAAATGGAAGAGGCTAGAGTGAAAACAATATATGTCCTAGAAATCCTACAAAATCTGACTTTTATACCTGGTGAGATACTTGTGCCAAGTTGGGCAACCTAGTCCTTTTTCGGGGTGATTTCAAAAATCTGCTCCGGGGCCTATTTTAACCAAATGGGTATCCAGATCCGCATAAATCTCTAAAAAATATGCATAGTGGGACTAGGTCACCACAACTAGAGGAAGTGTCCCTTTGTCCTTTTCTAAAAAAATTGAAGGTGGAAACGAAGGTTCTTGATCTGCACTTTCTGTTCTTCCAAGTGTTTAGACCAAAACCTTGATTTTTGTTCTGTAGGTATCTTTTTGTGTATATTCTTGACCTAACCAACAAGGAGATTCCCTAAAAAAGTCTTCAACCCATTCTTGAATGATCTCTAAGCTTCCAAGATACTTGAATCTACAAACACACAAAGAGAGAAGGAAATGTTGATTGTTAGGGATGGGGGTTTGCCTTGGTCAAACCCCTTTTAGATAATTAAATCAAATGAAGAAACAAGAGAATGTAGCATGAAATACGTGAGACAAATGAACTAATACCTTGCCCTAATGATTGATCTTGAGTTACAACAACAATGGAGAAAGATTCAACCCTTGAATGCTTCAAAATTGTGTCTTGGTGACTTAGAATGTATAAAACCTAGCTTGCTTGAGAAGAATGGTGAATGGGAGATTGAATAATGAGTGTGTAATCATGAATTGGGGTTTAGGGACTTTTATTTATAGGCAATCCACCTAAAACACCTGTTATTTGATCTTGAAGGCCGACATGAAGGAGAAATAAACTAAAACCCTAACTTTTCTTGTTTGAAACCCCGAAAATAGCTCCAATGGGATAGGTCACCACCTTGGGTGACCTAGTCCACCTAGATAAGACTAATTCACCTAGATGGGTGGCTTAGTCCCATAGGGTTGCTCTTTCTAGCTGGATTATCTGAGAGCGAAGAAATCAGGTTTATATGATGATTTTATCAAGTATTTGATCAAATTAAGCCTTGGGATGCATAATGAGGGGTCATAATGGCCTATTAATGATGATGTAAGGGGTTATAAGAGGTCCAAAATCCATAGGAAAGGCCCTAATGAGTGAAAAGTGTCAAGGATACACTTTTTGCCAACACAGTTTGGCAAGGCACATAGGCAATAATGATTCAAATTTAGAGCCACATCTCCAATTTATAGTGGGCCAAAACACAATGGGCTAAAAAACTGAACTGCCTCAAAGGGAAATATGCATCTTCTCCCCAACTAAACATTATGTATTGAGGAAAAGACACCATTTTAAAAAGGGTGATGATGTTAGCAGGTCAAAGGCCATAATAGATCTTTCTGTAGGCTATCGAAAAAAGGTCACAGAGGATGAAAGAGACATTTTTTGTATCTAGGAGTCATGTCCCTTCATGGGAAAGTACACATATATGCAATTTAACTTATATGTGGAAGGATATGCTGGAGATGTTATATGTTATGTATAAGGAAAATATGTATATGAGAAAAGATTAAGACCTAACTTTTGTATACCATATAATATAATATAAGGATATATAAGGAGTTATCTATAGATGTGTCATGAATATATGAATGTCTCTTTGTTATTAGTTTTGTTAATGTGTTATGTTTATCTTAATATCTTACCATAAATGCTTTTTTCTCTTATTGTATCCTTTGGGGTATAAAATGACTACACAAGATATTTTGGGGTATAGATATCTAGACTGTACTTCCCCATCCTTCTTTCCAACAATCACCTCTATTGTATCCTTTGGGGTATAAATTGACTACGTAAGAGGTTTGGGGGTACAAATATTCAAACTATGCTTCTCCATCCTTCTTACCAAAAATTAATTCTTTCTCTCTCCTTCCCTCTCTCTCCTTCCCTCTCTACTTTTTTCTATCTCACCTCTCTCTCCCTCCATACCTCTCCCTCACTCCTCCCCCTCTCTCTCTCTCTACTTCTCTCTATCCTTATCTCCCTCCCTTCTTCCTTCTCTCTCCCTCTCTCTATCAATCTCTCCAACTTTCTCGTTCCCTCTCTCTCCCTCTCTACTTCTATCTATACCACCTCTCTCTCCCTCCCTTTTCTCTCTCTCCTTCCCTCTCTACTTATCTCTACCCTACATATCCCTCCCTCCCTCCATCCTCTCTCTACTTATCTATATCACTTATCTCCCTCTCCTTTCCTCTCTTTATCTCCCTACCTCCATCTCTGCTTCCCTATCTACTCTCTATATCTCCTCTCCCTCTCTACCAACCTCTTCCTCCTTCCATACCTCTTCCTAACTCTCTCTCCACTTACCTCTTCCTACTTGAAGAGAGAGATAGAGATGGAGGGAGGGATGGAGAGTGGAGATAGAGAGAATTAGAGATGGAGATAGGTAGAGAGAGAGAGGGTGGGAAACAAATAGGGAGGGAGGGGTAGGTAGAGAGAGGGAGAGGGGAGATGCAAAGAAGTAGAGATGGAAGGAGGGAGGGAAGGAGAGGTAGGTAAGTAGAGAGAGAGGTGATCTAGAGAGAAGTAGAGAGAGAGGTGATACAGAGAGAAGTAGAGAGGGAAGTTGAGAGGGAAGGAGGAAGGAGAAGAGAGAGAGAGGAGATATAAAAAGAAGTATGGAAAAGAGAGAGATTTGAATTTAGTTACAAATTTAGACTACAATACCTAGTGTGAATTAGAACATGGATATTGTAAATATTGGACAATATGGAAAATTGTGAATTAAGAGTTGCGAGCCTTCAAAGTTTGTACTTTATTAAACATATAGTGAATATATACAATATGAGGCATATCAACAGTCACCAAATCCTTAGAAATTTAAATTGAATAGCTAGATGTGAGAAAATAACAAATAAAATTATTTTTTTTGAAAAAATGTATAAAGTTATGTACCCCAACTTAGTGGGGTCACAAATTTCAGCTTGTTAGTTAGATTGAGGACTTCTTTACATTATTGGAAAATAATCAAAGAGATACAATTTTAGTCCCTCAAATACAATGCTTTCAAGTATTTGAAAGAGAGAGAGAGAGAGGTAGAGATGATTAGAGAGGGAAGGAGGGAGGGAGGGAGTGAGAGGTAGTGAGAGATAGAGGAGGTGAGATAAAATTAGAGAGGGAAGGAGAGAGATAGAGAGAGAGAGAGAGAGAGAGGGAGAGAGAGAGAGATGTGTAGAGAGAGAAAATTAGAGATGGAAGAAGGGAGGGAGGGAGCGTAGGGAGAGATAAAGGAGGTGAGATATAATTAGAGAGGGAAGGGGAGATAGAGAGATCGAGATCTTGAGCTCAAGAGAGAGAAAGGTAGAGAAAGGGATGGAGATAGGGAGAGAGAGATGTATAGAGTGCAAGGGATATAGATAGATTGAGATAAAGAGATCAAGATGATGGGAACCTACTGATTACTAAAATTTGACTATCTAAAAAATGATAAGATATTCCAAAACCTAAAATCTACATTATAAATCCTAGCAATCCGTAACCATTCTCAAACATCCTAAAATTAAATACATGAAATATAACTTAAAGTATAAGAAAGTAAATGTACATATGTATATGAAATTTTATTTTTGATCAGTTTTAAAAAAAATTAGGGGGAGCATGCTCAATTTTCTATTTTTAAGGATGTTTCCACTTTAAAATTTAATAAAAAAATATATACTCGTTAAAAAATTAGTAGAAAAATTGGGCATAAACTACATGGTGCTAGCTAATTTCTCACCTAAGCGATTTTGAAATACTAAAAAGGTTAACATTTTAGGGGGACACACTAGACACTATGTTATTTTTTTTGAAAAAATAGGACCACTTTGTGTGGACCCCCTTTTTGAACCCCTTAATCTCTACCATTTTAAAAAACATTAGTAGTTTACAAAGTATCTTCAAAGAATTACGACTCTTGTTTTCATTGCATATTAAAATATTGAGAGAAACTATCTTCAATTTCTCATCCAAGGACAACCTTTCCTAATTTTAGAAAACAATGGCCACTTAAGACCCCTTTTGGTCCCCCATATTTTGTACTTACCCAAATAAATGGTGCCACAATGCCCCCAATCAATTTCAATCATACTAGAACCATCTTCACCATAGCTAAAACAAGAAGGTCAAATCTCAAGAGTCTAAAAAATAGAAAATAATAAAGAGAAAAATTTCCCTTTGGTGAAAACCATTTTTATGGTGCCTTAGGATAGTCATCATGATGAAAAATTAGTAAATAGGTGTCATGTTTGACATCCAAAAGTAAATAAAAAATAGATGAAAATAAATAAAGAGATAAAAATATTCTTACAATGAAAACCATTTTTGGTGGCACCTTGGACAGGTACCTATTGGAAAAACAAGGATAGACAACTAGGAGGGGCGGGGAGTGGAGGGTGGTTGAATTAGTTGTTACCAAAATTAAGCTTATTCAACCTTAAACAACCTTTAATCTCGGATTTGATAATTAATAGTGCAAGCATAAATCAGCATCACATCAGAAACACATGAACACCAAGATTTTTATACGTGGAAACCCTATTAGGGGAAAAACTACGGTGGATGTTAGTCCACAAGATTATACCTTGTTATAAGTATAATGAAAGAAATGAATAGGGAATGCACATGCATTCAGGAAAATTGCCTAGAGGTCAATGCTCAAAGGGAAGGCTCACTGCCTTACATAAGACAATCAGATTAAATCCATCTGACAAATATGAACTAAGAAATTAGCTTCTTCTTAAGCTTGATTACAGTTCTGGTTAGGCACAATTATACTTCACTCAACTTTCTTCACACTTTTCTCTGCATTCAGATGACCTGATCTTTATTTGCACATTTCGTATATAAACTTCATGCTCACACACCACACACCTCAAAATTAAGAAACAATCACTCTTATATATCCGCTACATGGAATCTCATCAACTACTCTATCGACCACAAAATAAATGAATTACAAGTTGTTGGCCTCAATACATGAATAAGTCTTGATGTGCACCAACCTAAGTCAATCACAACATAGTGATGAGCTAAATCAACATCCTCAAATATGCCAAACAATACAATATTAATCCGTAAGGATCCAAAACACGCTACCCCCATCATGTCATCCACGAATATGAGAAACTTAAGCAAATAAGGAAAAATATTCAATAACGAACACACCGATCAATGCAGATGTACCCCATTGATAGAGCATGATCTAGAAACATCACTGAAAATCTCATAAACATACACAATAATTCAATTCTCCAGAATTGCATTCTGTTCTCTCAGAAACACTTAATATAGTGACAAAATAATTGTAGGAGCACAACACTTTGTAACTTTATTCAATCTTGATGTGTACCACCGAAAATTCTGAAAAACATACTAGATAGGTTCAGCAAAAAACCCTTTAATGCATGCCTTCTAATCATCAATGTACATAACATTCCATCACTTTGACCTTCTCAGCTTCACTGGCTATCTGCAATATATTTATTACAATTTTCTAAATATCCTTGACATATACAACCTTCAGAATAATTAATGCTAATAGTGTTGACATTAATGACAACCACATATCGGAAACACAACCTCAACATCCAACAATCTCCCCCTTTGGCATTGATGGCAATACATGATGTGAAAAATGCCATTAACACAACTAATTATTCACTTCTCTCCCTTTGTTCTACACTTCTAGTATTACTCTTGTCTCATGACTCTTCTCCACAAGTTTTTGCTCTTCTCCCCAGGTTTTTCATATTACTCTTCTCCCCCTTTGACATCAATGGAAAAGGTACACATGCTCCGAACCACATATCTAGAACTTTTGACTACTCCCCCTGAGTAGCAACCACCATAACATCAATCAAAACAACATTCCTACAATAGTTTTCCAAAACGACATTCTGGCCTCATGTTTCTAGAACGTCCAAGCACTCCTCCAATTTCAAAATGGACGTCGACCCAGATGTTGAAATTGGATCTTATCCTCTCCGCACCTTTCAAATTCCAAATTTGCAGCTAGGAGATACCATCCAGAGTTCCATGCTCTATTTGCCATTTTCAAAATAGCATTTCCAGAATGGCATTCCGACCTCTTGTCTCTGGAACATCCAAGCACTCCTCTCATTTGAAAACGGACTTCGACCCAGATGCCAAAAATGGATCTTATCCTCCTCAGACCTTTCAAATTCCAAATTTACAACTGGGAGATACCATCCACAGTTCCATGCTCTATTCATCATTTTCAAAACAACATTCCGACCTCTTGTCTCTAGAACGTCCAAGCATTCCTCCGATTTGAAAATGAACTTCAACCCAGATGGTAAAATTAGATCTTATCCTCCTTGCACTTTTCAAATTCCAAATTTGCAGCCAAGACATACCATCTAGAGTTCCATGCTCTGTTCACCATTTTTAGAACAACATTTCCAAAATGACATTTCGACCTCACATTTTCGGAACGTCGAAGCGCTCCTCCGATTTGAAAATGGACTTCGACCCAGATGCTAAAATTGGATCTTATCCTTCTTAGACCTTTCAAATTCCAAATTTTCAGCTGGGAGATACCATCTAGAGTTCCATGCTCTATTCACCGTTTTCAAAATAGCATTTCCAGAATGGCATTCCAACCTCTTGTTTTCGGAACATACAAGCACTCCTCCGATTTGAAAATGAACTTTGACCTAGATGCAAAAATTGGATCTTATCCTCCTTGGACCTTTCAAATTCCAAATTTGTAGTCGGGAGATACCATCTGAAGTTCCATGCTCTATTTGTCATTTTCAAAACTGCATTTCTAGAACGTCATTTCAGCCTTTTATTTCCGGAACATACAAGCGCTCCTCCAATTTGAAAACGGACTTCGATCCAGATGCCAAAATTTGATCTTATCCTCCCTAGACCTTTCAAATTCCAAAATTTCAATCAGGAGATGCCATCCGGCTTGCCATGCCTTGTTCACCCTTTTCAAAACAGCATTCCTAAAAATAGCATTCGGCCTCTCGATTCCGGTTTCAAAAAGCCTACTGTGGGTTTGTCGGGAGGCTCATGTGGCTCCTATCACCATTCATTTTATTCCAACCTCTCCTCATGGTGCACATCAATAGATCTGGCATCAGAAGAAGGGCTATGCCAAGGAAGTCAATGATAAAATGCAAGGGGGGCTATCCTACTTTTCACTAGATGATGATGATCTTTTGGGGTTGCCTGCCTGAATCAGGAGCAACCAATCCATTGATTCCAATCATCGACTAAACCATTTAATCCAATGAAGAATGTTGCAATTCCATCAGGAGGAGGCAAATTTCAGGCAGTTTTAGCTATAGTAAAGGGGAAATCAACTAGAAGACAAAACTGCTATAGTGGTTGGCCATTACAAGACAAAATAGGAAAAGGACAATAGATGTATTTTAAATTGCTGAATATTGTGGGGTAGGTGAAGCCCTAATGTAATTGAATCTGAGCCACACAATGTAACTCAATCATAGCCATTCATTTTGGACTTTGGAAAACTATAAATAGGGGCCTCCCCCTCATTTGTAAAAGGTTGGAGAGTTGTTGTAAAATTATTCTGCAACAATAGAAAGTAGCATTGCATGATCTGTGGGTGTTACTTTTGAGTTTTCTCATTATGTGTGCATGGTTCTACCTTCCAAGCTAGTTTTAGTTGTTAGTTTCTTGAATGGAAGTGATGATGGTGTTTACTATTACAGTATTTGATGAGATTTCAACCCATACTTTTGGCATTTGTTGATGACAAGTTGCCATGCAAAGTTAGCTTGGGCTTCTTTATTTGATTGTTACAATTTAGTTCATTTGCATGTTCATGATGTGTGTATGCAAACTAAAAATCTGTAGTCCTTAGAAGATTGCACTGATTTTGTGTAACTGTAGGATCCTCTTGGCCAAGCAAAACCCAGTTTAAGGAGTTTGTCTATTGTAACAACCTCCATGATCATTGTTCATTCATAATTTCAAATCTAACAACCTTCTCTCTTCCCTTCCCTTTTTCCTTTTTTTTAATAAGTAACCTTAGGTAAAGTTCATTGCACATTATAAAGCTAAATCCAATGTTGAAATGGAGTTCTAGACTGTTGTTTGAACCTGCAACAAATGCTCAGCAACTCTCCCATCTTAAGAACTCCATTTGTAGATCCAACTTCCCCACTTTGTACCTCATCCATAAGTCCGCCTTGTGATTCTAGTAGATCACATAAATCAACTGAGATATTCCAACCACTGTCAAGACCTGACATCTGAGAGACCTTGGGATAGTGTTTTGCAATTTGATTGTGGAAGATTGTCTTTCAAGAGAGGTAGTGCACCTACGTATTGCCTGTGTTGTGAAGTGCATAAAAACACCATCAACAAAATTGGCGCTAGAAGGAGGGCCTGACATGTTGAGGCTACAAAGCTGAATGTTGGATGTTGAAAAGAGCACTTTCAAGAAGAAATCAGAGATAAGAAGACCTCTTTTAATGCTATAACTTGAAATCACAAAATTTTGAAGGCAAAAAGAAGCTGAGTCGAAATGGAGCAGTCGTGCAAATCAGCATCACTCAGCTACATGCAGACTTAAATAGGAGATGGAGAAGGCCAATGAAACAATTTGCATTGGAAAATAGATGTAGAATTCATGGCACCCACAGGCACAATGAATTGGAGTGTCTAACCTTCTTGAGTAGAATTGAAAGAGTCTTGCAAGGAGAGATTCTCTTTTGGGAAATATCTCAGCCTTTAGCCCTTGTAGACCCAGAGGAAGAATTGATAACCATGGTAGCCAAGGCATTTGAAGAGCTGATCTAGGAATGTTTGGGAAGTGAAGACGGACCAAGATTGGAGGAAGCACTAATGTCAAGTTACTGCAAATTTCACAATGCACCTCATTCAGAATTTACTTGTCCTTCATGTGTAAGCATCATCACCCAAGTCAAAGGTAATTTGAGCAAGTTGGAGCAGCCAAATTTCAAGGAGAATGAGTCATCCCATGAGGCAAAAAAGCTATCAACATCTGGAGGACAAAACCTTCAAGATAAACCAAGAAATCTGCCACAAACTAGTGCTGAGACAACAAACACTAAAGTTGAAAATCAAGAAGGAGAAGCTAATTTTCTGGGGACAACAAAAAGCTTTGGTGAAGGTTCACTAAGAATGGAGTTGGAAAGCCTCTCATTCATTAGTAAAGGGCATTCCTCCACTTAGGAAGAGGAGCCATTAGAAGTTGAGGATGAGTCAATCAAGTTTGCAATAGTGTATGCTAGGGCAGCCAACAAAGATGTAGAAAATCAGCAAGAGGAAGAGGTTGGAAGTCTTAAGACAATAGAAAATGATAATGAAAGCATAACTGAAATTAGACTAGAAGACCTCTCCTTCATCAATGATAGAGACCAAGAATCTAAAAATGTGGATTTGGAGGAGTGGGAATAGCCACTCACCGTAGTTGTCTACCATCAAACTTGTTTTGCAAGTGATGATGAGGACCTAGTAGTGGAAAGATATGACCAGCTCATCTCTAGATTAGCAAAGGATTGGTCTGAGCTAAAATGTCAGGTGGATTTGGAGGTATTGATGCTACCAAATTGGTGCAGGATCCATAATTCATTGCACTCAGAGTTCACATGTGAGCTATGCCAAGAAGTTTTCCAACAAGTTAGAGAACAAGCAAGGCAGCCAGGTACACAACTTCTTGCAGTGGTTTCAAGGATGGAATGTGAGGATCAAGAGCCCAAGCCAAGTGACAACTCAATTGAAGGCAGTCCTCAAGTGGATGTTGGGACAACAATAGAAGAATGACAACAATACAATCTCAAGCTTTCGAGTGATGAAGTAGATCAAACTGGAATGTTTTCCACCAGTCATCAAGAATTTCTCCCTCTTCAAGAGAATTTGTGCACCATGGACGATAGGATTTATGGTGAGTCTTTGGAGGAAAATCACATAGTAATTTTTGGACCCCTTAATGAGGTACCATCAATTGATTTTTTTTCTGTTGGGAGATGTACTGCGGAGGTATGCTCATGCCGAGGAAGAGCACATCCCAGAAGATGGTAGCGATGGAGACATACTCCTTGAGCCTTCAAATGGTGATGCACTAGAGTTTCTGGATTGGGAGAGGGGTTCCTTCTCCATTTACAGTGATAGTGAACAAGGGGAAATGATTGAATGTCATGATGAGATGCATGAACAACAAAGAGAAGAAGATAAAGACGGGGGTGCTGAGAGAGTTGCCAATAGAGATGAAGCACCTGTTCGACTATAAGATGCAACTTGGAGTCCTTCCGCCATGATTGCTGTTGATGCTCCTTCATATTTAGATGGCTGCAATAGGACAGATTTGTACATGTCATCATCCCATGACATTGAGCATCATGAAGATAAGGTCAAAACTTGGGAAAGGAGATGGGACAGCGTGCTACCTTTTCGAGACAACAATCTTGTGAATGATCAATGTGGAGAAGTACTTATTTTTGAAGAACTGCCAATGGAGCCTATGGATCCCACACGTAGATCAAAAGTGTTGCACCCTCCACCATGCCCGCCGAAGGTTGCTGATGCAAAGACTGATGATGTAGTGCTTGCTCTTGATTGTCAAATGCTACCACCTCCATGTGATGAAATCCAGGTTCTATCCTTCCTTAATCTTGTTAATTTTCATAGTTGCACTTATCATTTTGATTATGGGAATGAGGAAAAACAGATGTGTTTATGGATAAATCATGGGTTTAATGAGCCTCCTCAATTGCTAATTCTTCATGATGTTGGGGAAGAATTTGAATGCTGCCATATTGAATTTATTTTCTTTGAACATAAGGATAAATCTGCAAGGTTGAAAACTATAACGACTGCCCGTTTTCTTGTACATGCATTGCAAAATCTGATGGGCATGAGTGTCAGCTCACCTTATCCGAACATATTTATTTGTAAATATATTTGTACATAGCCCATTTTGAGTAGTGTAGGTTTCTTGTAAATACTTCAATTTCCTGCTTTCCTTAGGCTAGCTGGTTTGCTATCGATTTCTTGCTTTAGGGTAGTTTCTTCACTATTTTCTTTCTTTGTTTTCTTTCGCTATTCCGCTTTGGTTAGTTTTGGCATTTTCTTTTGTTTGATTTTGTTTTCTCTTGCTTTGCTATTGCTTTGCTCGGGGTCCCTTTACTTCTGGTTGGGCACATCTGTGTGCACAACAACCATTCTTATTGCCTAGGGTTGTTCTATGTATTTCTTTGTCAAACTCTAATCAAGTTTTCAGAGTGGATGGTGAGGATCTTCTATTAGTATCAAGCGATCTAGATGTTTGATTCAAAGTGGATAAGTCATTGGTTGGTCTGATTTTGAAGTATTCTAGAATCTTATATCTCTCACAAATTTTAAGAATTTGATGGTCATTGTAGGTCCTTTGTGAAGTCTAGTTAAGTGAAAAATCTAAAATTCTGCTCCAGCACCACTGTGATTCTCAACCCTGAGCGCAAGCTTCATTGCTTGCAGGTTGAATAAAAGAACTGAAAAGAGAAAAGAAACAAAAGAAAGAATGCAAAATATTGAAAATCAAAAGAAGAGAAATTCATCTTTTTAGGGGTATACAAATAACTCTACCGGGGCTATGGATGCCCGGCCGACAGTAGAGCAATGTTCAGGAGAATCACAACGACAACCTCGTCAGGGCTATGGATGCCTGACTGGAAGTGAGGCAATGTCCTAGATGCTTTTGGAGTTAGATTAAACTATGTAGCTTAACTTGATGGAGCTTGGGTTCTTGCAGCAACTGAAGGATGGGAATTAACGCAATTGCACACACTTGGATTTTTTAGCATACTGAAGGTTGGGTTAACTAGTGGTTTTGATCCTTTGGTTGAGCGTCTGGCTTGTTTTCTGTAGCATGAAGATCAGAACCAGAGATTATGGGTTTGTGATTCCAATTTGTCATCAAAATGCTTTGGAGCATTTCCCCAACGAGTCGCATTTGTTGTGCATGTTTTGCACACACACCCCGTTGTAGGTAGGGACCCTATTTATTCGCTCTCGACGGGCTGCTTTGCTCCCGTATCATTTTGTGTACCCCTCATTTTTCTATCCTAGTTGGTCAACGTGCCCTTGAAAGTCTCATTTTTGGCTGACCATATTTTGCCCCTAAAATAAAAAATGGTTGTCTTGGGTTTTTCGGGCTTCACCTCCCCACTCGCTCAGTTCGCTTTTTCCTTCATTTTTTGAATTTGGGGATAGGTTTCCTATGGATTTGGGATGTTTTGTGGTGCCCAAGTGGACTTCCAAGGTTTCATTAAGTTTCAGGAAGTTATGGAAATTTCAAAACAACATTCCTATAACAGCTTTCCAGAACGACATTTTGGCCTCATGTTTCTGGAACGTCCAAGCACTCCTCCAATTTGAAAACGGACTTCAACCCAGATGCCAGAATTGGATCTTATCCTCCTTGTACCTTTCAAATTCCAAATTTGCAGCTGAGAGATACCATTTGTAGTTCCATGCTCTGTTCATCATTTTGAAAACAATATTTCCAGAATGACATTCCGACCTCTTATCTCCGGAACGTCCAAGTACTCCTTCGATTTGAAAACGGACTTTGACCTAGATGTTAAAATTGGATCTTATCCTCCCCGCACCTTTCAAATTCCAAATTTTCAGCTGCAAGATACCATCCGGAGTTCCATGCTCTATTCACCATTTTCAAAACAACATTTCCAGAACGGCGTTCCAGCCTCTTGTCTTTAGAATATCCAAGCGCTCCTTTGATTTGAAAATGGACTTCGACCCAGATGCCAAAATTGGATCTTATCCTCCCCGAATATTTCAAATTCCAAATTTGCATCTAGGAGATAACATCTGGAGTTCCATGCTCTCTTCGTTGTTTTAAAAACAACATTTCGAGAATGACATTCCAACCTCTTATCTTCGAAACATCCAAACATGCCTCCGATTTGAAAACTGACTTTGACCTAAATGATAAAATTGGATCTTATCCTCCTCACACCTTTCAAATTCTAAATTTGCAACCGGGAGATACCATCTAGAAATCCATGCTCTGTTCGCCATTTTCAAAACAAAATTTCCAGAACGACATTCCGGCCTCACGTTTCTAGAACGTCCAAGCGGTCCTCTGATTTGAAAACGGACTTCGACCTAGATGCTAAAATTGGATCTTATCCTCCCTAGACCTTTTAAATTCCAAATTTTCTGCTGGTAGATACCATCCAAAGTTCCATGCTTTGTTGATTGTTTTCAAAACAACACTTCCAAAACGACATTTCGGCCTCTTGTTTTCGGAAGATACAAGCGCTCCTCCGATTTGAAAATGAACTTCGACCCAGATGCCAAAATTGGATCTTATCCTCCTCAGACCTTTCAAATTCCAAATTTTTAGCCGGGAGATATCATCCGGAGTTCCATGCTCTATTTGTCGTTTTCAAAACAACATTTCCAAAACGGCATTCCGGCCTCTTATTTCCGGAACATACAAGCGCTCCTTTGATTTGAAAACGGACTTCAACCCAGATGCCAAAATTTGATCTTATCCTCCTTGGACCTTTCAAATTCTAAATTTTCAGCGGGGAGATACCATTCGGGTCACCATGCCTTGTTTGCCCTTTTGAAAACAACATTCCTAAAAATAGTATTCCGGCCTCTCGATTCCAGTTTCAAGAAGTCTACCGCGGGTCCGTCGGGAGGCCCATTGAGAAAGTTGAACAAGGAAAATCATGTGGCTCCTATCATAATTCATTTTATGCCTACCTCTCCTTGTGGTGCACATCAATAGAGTTGGCATCAGAAGAAGGCCTATGCCAAGGAAGTCAATGACAAAATGCAAGTGGGGTTGTCCTACTTTTCACTAGATGATGATGATCTTTTGGGGTTGTCTGCCTGAATCAAGGGAAACCAATCCATTGATGCCAATCGTCGAATGACCCATTTGATCCAATGAAGAATGTTGCAAGTCCATTGGGAGGAGGCAGCTTTCAGGTAGTTTCAGCTATAGTAAAGGGGAAATCAGCTAGAAGACAAAACTGCTACAGTGACTGGCCATTACAAGACAAAATAGGAAAAGGACAACATATGTATTTTAAATTGCTGAATATTGTGGGGTATGTGAAGCCATAATGTAATTGAATCTGAGCCACACAATGTAACTCAATCGTAACCATTCATTTGGACTTTGGAGAACTATAAATAGAAGTCTCCCCCTCATTTGTAAAAAGTTGGAAAGTTGTTGTAAAAACATTCTGCAGCAATAGAAAGAAGCATTGCATGATCTATGGGTGTTAATTTTTAGTTTTCTTATTATGTGTGCATGGTTCTACCTTCCAAGTTAGTTTTAGGTGTTAGTTTCTTGAATGGAAGTGATGATGGTGTTTACTGTTATAATATTTGATGAGATTTCAGTCCATACTTTTGGCATTTGTTTATGACAAGGTGCCGTGCAAAGTTAGCCTAGGATTCTTTATTTGATTGCTACAACTGAGTTCATTTGCATGTTCATGATGTGTGTATGTAAACTGAAATTCTATAGTCCTTAGAAGATTGCACTAGTTTTGTGTAACTGTAGGATCCTCTTGGCCAAGCAAAACCCAGTTTAAGGAGTTTTTCTATTGTAGTAGCCTCCATGATCACTGTTCATTCATAGTTTCAGATCCAGGAACCTTCTCTCTTCCCTTCCCTTTTTCATTTTTTTTAATAAGTAACCATAGGTAAGGTTCATTGCACATTATAAAGCTAAATCCAATGTTGAAATGGAGTTCTAGACTGATGTTTGAACCTACAACAAACACTCAACAACTCTCCCATCTTAAGAACTCCATTTTTAGATCCAACTTCTCCACTTTGTAACTCATTCGTAAGTCCTCCTTGTGATTCCAACAAATCACATAAATCAACTGAGATATTCCAAGCATTGTCAAGACCTGACATCTCAGAGACCTTGGGATAGTGTTTTGCAATTTGATTGTGGAAGATTGTCTTTCAAGAGAGGTAGTGCACCTACATATTACCTATGTTGTGAAGTGCATAAAAACACCATTAACATGCATAAATTATCAGCCTCCTCCACATTACTTGGAGTCTTCATTTTCTATTCAACCTTTTCTACTTCAACAAGTAACCCAAAAAATGAAACAAGTATCAAATTGAATTCTTCCCTTAATTGACCAAATTGCTTCTTTATTTTCTCTCTCTAGTCTAGAAGCAAAGACAAGTATACATGAATAAATATTTCTATTTGAGCTCTACTTGCCCCGTCCTTATCCTTTGACTGATCATATATCACAACCATTTGAGTTATTTGTGACTCAATGGAGTCAATCTAGTCTTGATATTCTTGGTAGAATTGGACCATTTAAAAAAAAATTGATACAAAGATACAACTTCATCAATACATTCCTTAAACATTTTTAGATTCTCTTGCAATTTTTTTATGTGCATTGGCACACTAGTCAGATGTATCAACCATTCTTTTTTCATTTATCTTGGGCATGTGCAGGATCATCATGGAAAAAAAATGCCCTTAAGTGGCAATAAAATATAAAAAAATTAGAGTTAGGCAACTTGACGTACAAAAATTTGAATAAATTAACTATATTATTTCAAAAATATGTAAGAATAGAATCTGTTGCAAATTGAATGTAGTTTCTAAACTAATAGGTTTATTTTTGTTTTAAAAATCTATTTGGTGAAAATTTTAAATTTCAATGCAGTAGTATTTAAATTTCAGGGAAAAAATAAGAAGTAGGTGTCTGTCTGTCTAGCCTAACCACAATAAAATGATAATATTTTTTTATAAGATTTTAGATATAAGTAGAAGACTCATGTCTCGATGTGATGCATATTTTTTTGTAATTTTTTTCTAAGTAAATAATTAATTATTACTTTTTTATTACAACTTTTAAAAATATAAAAAGTTGTATGTCTGACCACCTTAACTTGGTCAAAACTTCATAAAATTCAATTCCTTTTTCTTAATCCTATATTATGTGAAGCATAGAATGTGACACATATTTAAAATTCAAAAAAATTGATACCCTTTGAAAGCTATAGATGTTTTTCAATCAGCCTATCAATCAGGACTTTAGTCGTAATTCAAATAGAAAATCAATAATAATTCTTTATTAAATTCAAAGTAAAGCATAATTTATATTGGTGGAAAGCTAAGAATCTCCTTTAAAAACCCTTTTTGTTTCATCAATTTTGGGTAAAAAAAAGTCGTCAGCCACATGGGCCATCATATCACTTACATATCACCACTTTTTGGCCCATCATGATCTTGCACATACCCTCTTCCTTAGGGCCTCTTGTTCTACCTTTTTATCCATGTGAGAGGAATGATCTTTAAAAGAATTCATTAAAAGTTTCAAATTTTGTTCCAAAGGAAAGGAAGCATCAATATTTATCTCTCGTAAACCTTCCCGAATGATCTCCATTGCATCATCAATCAATCCACTTTTCTAGATATTTTATTACAGAATTTCCTTCTTTGCAAAAGCATGTCAAATATCACCAAGTTGTAACTTATGGAGGGGAGAAATGCTTGGCAAGTCAACTTGTCCTTCATGAGTAAGAATATTAAAAAACTGTGGTGCCAGCACATGTTGAAACTACACCTACAACCCTAATAGGTCCTTGAAAGAGTCTAAACATGAAGAGCCTTGACCTATATCCATAGAAGCATATTGCTTCTCAACTAACTTCTCCTTTGCATTCTCAACATTCATAGGATCATTCTTTTTCTTTTTCTCATCATTCCCTGAATTCTCAAAAGAAGGAATGTTATATCCTTTACCAAAATTATTGTTCCTAGAGTAAGGACACTCACTTTACCTTGATCTTCTGAACAAGTATTATTCAAAGGAGCAATCTCCTCATCCTACATATTATTTTTCTCCTTTTCCTCTTCTTTCTCATCTTCTTTTTCCATCTCTATATCAGAGACACCTTGAAGTCTAGAGGATCCTTTTACTTCTAGCTGACCAAATATATTTTGCTCATTCATATTTTTCAGAGTAGGAATAGTTTCAATTTCTTGTTCATTTGGAGGCACTTGTGGACTTATTTCAACATTAGTATCTAGTATTTCTGGAGGTACTTGTGAATCAATATTCAATTCAGCCTTCTTCATTTCTTCAATAATTTTGGTTATCTTTTATTTTGTTTATTTCCCCATCCTTTCTATCTTTTCTTTATCTTTAACCATTAGAGTATTTATCCTTTACTTGGTTCTGAATACTTGTGCCCGATTTTGAGATAATTTAACCCTTTTTTCATTAGAAATAGACATACCAACTTCCTCTAATGTGTTTTTTCTCATTTTAGCTTCTTCTAATATAGATTCATTCCTCTCTTTACTGAGTGTATCTGCAAGACTTGTTGGAAGTTGATCAATGATCTCATTTAGAGCCATATTAAAGCTTTTCATATACATAACTATAGCCTTTTCAATTGTGGCCTTGTCAACAAGAGGCATTTAATCATAGAGATCAACAATATCTTATAGTACATCATGTCATTCAATTACATTGATAGTAGCCTCAAGCTATAGAGGTTCATGTTCAGGTGTTTCTAAAGGATCCTTCTTTGTTTTCTTTACTTCTTCCATTCCTTCTTATTTAGATGTTTCTTATTCTTCTTGTCTTGTTCTCTTCTTTCTTCTCTTTAATACATAAGATTTCATTTCTTCTTCTTCATCTTCCTCATCATCATCCACATCCACTAGATTAATATTTTCCCTTGTTTCTTTCTTCTTAGTTCTTGGATTCTTTATTTTGCATTCTTGGTTTGTGTTGGTACTTGAGTAGAAACTCTTCTTCAGATGGGAGGAGTTTGATTAGGTTCAAAATCTGTAGTAGAGACAAAAGTGGATCTACTTGTCCTTCTAGGAACTCATGTAGCACTACTAGATTGAGATGCTTTTGTACGACAGTTAGGAGAGCCAAACACCTTTTTCAACTCATACATCATTTCCCTACACTCTTCTCCAACTTTTCTTCTAACTTTTTCTTTATTTTCTTGTTGGTTATTTCATCATATGTCCCAAACCTCTCAATAGTGGGATCCTTAGGTTTGTTGAGAAAAATGTTAGCATATGCAACCTAGTCAGGCTCAGAGACCTCATAGGGTAACTTTGTTATCCGTGAGGTTCTTGGCTCAATTGCTTCCATAGATAAATTGTCTTTATCTACCATAAAAGTAATTTCATTCTTATATATTTCCACAAAATGTGAGTGTATCCTATCCCTCTTCTGCATTTCATTTTGAAATATTTTGAATAAACCCCAAAACATCGTGTCACACAATTTAATATCTAGAAAGCTACACATGTGATCCCTAATCTAATAAGAAACAAGAATATTATTTATCCATACCACATTCTTCATTTACTAGGAATTTCCCTCAAGAAATAGATCATAATATAAATAATCAAAGTGCATGGTACCAAAAATTATAGTGTTAATCCTTGGTTTTCTACAAATTTTCCAACAATTGCTACCACAAAAGCTTACAAAGGTCATAATCTTTTCCTTCCTTCACCATATGATGAGAAGTGTAGATGGTGGTGGCAGTAGAATACCCTTATTTTTTTGCATAGTAAAACTTATACACAATACCCATAGTGGAATACAAAACCCCTAGGTTAGATATGTCATCCACAGTTAAGGTTCTTTTATCAAATTTAACTTCGATGAGCTTCATGACTTCTTCATTATTTACGAAATTTAGTGCCAGAATGGATCTAATGGAGCAAAATCCAGGCACAACCCTTATGGATTCTTTTGTGATTAGGTGGGGTTGGTCAAGCCAAAATATATCTTCATGAATCCAACTTAAGGCAATTCTAACCCATTCATCTTCAAAGCAAAAATTAGGGAAAGACTTCCACACATCTAAGCCTTTTTCTTCCACATTCCCATACTCTGGTTTGAGCTAAAAATCATCACCTAAGAGATGATTGTATCTGAACTCTTCCAGTTTCATATGATTGTACTCACTCATCTAAGAGTGAATATAGATGTAGACATCTTCAAATTGAATCACATTGATCGAAACATGAGAAAATTCTCCATCTTTGTCAATCATAATAGATAGGTATGGATGTTTCTTGAACTTTAGCCTTGGATTCTCAACAAAATAAATAAAAATTAGTGTAGCCATGATAGCACTCTTTTAAAAATAGGATTTTGTAAGAAAACTAGATTAATACCTATAAATACTATCGTTAGCATTTGCGTGCAATTTATTGAAAACCTTCTTCTCTTCCTTAACACTTGCATACACTTGATTTATTTCAAATGAAATAAATTTTGATCAATTAGAAACTAAATATGCTCCACACCAACCCTAGACACTCTATATTAAATGCATTGATTAGTTTTTGACATAAGCAACTTTTAAGTTATCTGAGATATCAAAGAGATTTGTGATCATTCATCAATCTTCCATAGAGAGTATTTTCTCAGGAAATTTGAGCAAGCAAATTCATATCACCATAACCCATTATGTTGAATTCTTCAACATCTCATGCTTTATAGGTATTTGAAAAGATTTTTAATTACAACCCCCCTAAGCCACAGTTATCAGAGGATTCATCTACACCATGTTTCAAGGTACAGATTCATTTTTTACTGCACTTAATTTCTTCTTTTGCCATAATTTTTTGATTTCCTTCCTTTGCTAACCAATGACATACTTCTTTTGAGGAGAAAAAATATTACATTATTTCCCTTGTAGAATCTTTTAATGTGTTCAGGTTTGTTACAATTGTGGAAAATAATACTGGCTTGTGGAGAAAAAAAACTTCTTCTCACATTTGATCTACAATCAACAACCCTATGAACAATTTTTTTTTCATGTGTAGAAGTAACAATATAATGATTGAGAAGTCATAGAATTATTATTTCTTATCACTTTTCTTTTGCATTTATAAATCCTTGTGACCAAATTTATTGCAAGCATAACACTGACCATGGAATGATTGAGAGTTCATAGCATTGTTCCTTGGAAGCCTAAATGAATTTTGAATCATCTTGCTTCTACATTCAATAACCTTATGACTAATCTTATTACAAGTATATAAATTACCATTGAACCTGGTAGGAGTAGTGTTTTTAGGAGAAATATTCTTGAATATCTTCTTCTTGTTCTAGATAGGAATGAACCTACCTTCTTTCTTGTTATCTTGATCTATCTTTGCATATCTGGAGGATGTCTCCTTAGGTTTTTTAGAGTAGGCTTTCTCCTCCCTTGTTTCAGACTTCCCTTCTGCTTTGAAATTTCCATACAAGTTTATAGATGCATTGATAATGAGACTTTTCCCTTTTACAAAATCAAGTCCAGACTTCTCTTTAGATGGCTTTTGAGAGTTAATCAACTCACCAAGAATTTTAGAAACTCCTGTCAATTTTAGACCCTTGTCATTTTTCTCTTTTCCTTTTTCAAGTTCTCTTCTCAGAGTGACAATCTCTTGTTCAATCTTTGAACATTCATTAGTTTTATCATTTATTTTGGTATTCGAACAATCTTCAATCCTCTTTTCTTCTTCAACCTTAACATTCAAATTAGAGATCACAACTTTTGCCTCCTTGAGTTTTATTTCACATCCATTTCCTCCTTCAATTTGGGATTTCAGTTTGCCAATTTCTTCTTTTGATTCTTTAGCTTGTGCCTTCAATTTGGAAATTGTATCCTTTGATTTTTCAAGCATGGACCCATATTTGATATTTATCATTCTTGATTCATCTAAATCTTCAAGATTATATCAAAGTTCTCCTTTAAAATCTACTTCACAATATTTTGGATTGATGACTCAACCTTCAGGTTCCATTGACTGCAGATCTGGTTTTGGAATAAACATATCATTGATCTTTGCAAGAGACTACATGTGTTCAAGAATAAGATCTACCTTAGTTGTGAGGATTCTTCAAGGCACTTCGATTTGATGCCAATTGTTGAAAACACTATAGTGTTGAGAGGGGGATGGGGGTTGAATCAACATATATTAAAACTTACCCATTCTCACATGTATAATAAACATCACATCACATTAATTGAAGGAAGAGTAGAAATGAAAACATGCACCACACAAGGACACCAAGATTTTTTACATGGAAAACCCAATGAGGTAAAAACCACGGTGAGAGTTAACTCACAATATATGAAGCTCAATGCTTACAAAAATTATAATATTGGTTAAAAGACTCACTACCTAAGGACATGCAAACTAAAGTGCAAAAACTTAGGGAAAGATACAAGGACTTGTTGAGACTCACTATCTCAAAGTAGGATACATGAAAATTGCAATAATAAATATTAATATGAAATGCTATAAAGTAGCATCCAACATATGTTGATGTTGTAGTCCCTTTTTTGCATAATTAGTTCATCATACTAATTTCACACTTCATCTTCAAAATTATGCTCAAATACAATTCTCTACGCTTAGTCACCTTCACAAATGAATTTTTCCTTCTATAAATACCCTTTGCAACAACACAAGACTCCAATTAGGTTGGCTCCAAGATGAACTTTAGATGAAACATATGTTATCACATAGTTCCTCTCCAAAAACATAGAATATGAAAATAAAAATAGTTGTGGATTAACATATGGCATAAAAGGGCCCATATATATATCACAAAACATCCTCCAAAGAAGAAAATGATTAATCAGGGTCAACCAAATATGAAGGAAACAAGCCTATCGGCCCAAATAATGGAAAAACCACCAAAATGTCAACTATTCAACTTTACACTGGTCACTAGGGAGAAACCAAAAATATCATCCAAACCAAGATGTAAATAATGAATATTGTGCACAATGTCTCTTCAACATTATTTTGAAGTGTTTGACCATTATGTGCTAGTGCAAGAAGAGAAACATATGTTCTTTGGAACAATTAAGCATTGTAAACCAACTGTACCACACTATCCTTTGAAAAATGCACTTGTGAATCATCAACACAAATGATTCAGTAACATAGTATAAATTTAACATCACTAAACATATCCATGAAATTTTTTTGGCCAAAATTTCACTTATAAAGGAATACGAAGCATTCCAACGTGCCTTCATCAACACTTTATACTACTAGAGAATAGACCAAAACACTGTCACTTATAATTTTCACTCTAGAAGGTGGACTGACTTGAATTCTTGAATATAACACCTTGATCATCTTATCTTATAAATGACAAGACAAGAACTTGTTCTGTGGAGGAATGCATACCAAAATGACATGACTCAATCTTAGAGTGTTCACTATGAATGCCTTAGAAAATATTTTGCAACTTATCTCAATGTGTGGTACACCAAACAAGAATGGTATCAAAGTAGGCATGCATGAAACATATTTCAACAAGTGTACCCACCTCCACATCACACCTAGACATCAAACACAACCTCATACTAAACTACTGAATTGCACTCTACACACCAACTATCTTTGGAGTATGTACAACCTTCAACACACATATTTGGCATTGATGACAACTCATCTTGAGTTGACATCAATGACAACACTTATTTCCAACATGCTATGTGTAATAAACTGGACTTCACTATATTGTAGGTCATCATATATTTCCCCATCCTATTTCCATGTTCTGTCTTCCATACATTCCATTTTGAACCTTGTTATACATTGGGGGTAGGTATCTACATCCTACATTAGAATAAATCTTGGTTTATTCCTTTTAGTTCATTTAGTGACTGAGAATACATTCCATAGTTGAAAATTTTCATGCATTTACCATAAGTCCTAAGAAAAAAACACTAAATATCTAGACATATTCTTTCAAACCTTCAAACATCACACTTGAAACATGCACTTTCAATTTAAAACCTTAGAAATCTACATTAACTTTAATAACATATAGTCAAAATAATCCTTTGCCATTGTCAAAATTTGCATATCACCTATCACTTGTCTTAAATGAGATGTTTCCTTCCCTAAACCAAACAAGATCCAAATCCATAAGATAGCATTGCTATGTGTCAATTGATTGTTGCTTGTATTTTTATTTGGTTTATTTTTTATCTTTTGATCTTTATTTTGATTTATCTTTTGACGCACATTATGTGTACTCAAGATCGCCATAATCAATCCATATCATAGTGTGTTTTGAATGGTACATATTGGGGCAAGATATATTATTTTTGTGTATTGTTATTGATGGTTGTTCTCCCACTAGACCCACCAAGGTCATTTACCTTGTAATGTTTAGGTAAATCCTTAAGTATGCTAGTTATCTCATAACAGATCCACCAAGAGCATGAGATTCCTTGTGAGTGTTGAGGCATCCTCTTGTTTGTTGTTTTCTTGAGATTTAGTTCATGAATTGGATATATTCCCACCTTTATCTTATATATCTTGGTGTATAACATATGTTGCTATATTAAATAAAGGTTGATAAAATTGAAGTCAATATAACACATAATTATCACTTCATCCATCATCATGTTTCTTGCACCTCTTTTTCTTCATTTTTCATGTTCAGTCTAATTTTTTCCTCACATCCCTTCTTTTGATAGCTCACCCATGCCCTTTTCACATGGATAACCTCTTGAAAGGGCACCAGTCATCTCACTTTTCTAATTTTCCATTTCCTACCCAAATGGGGTATATCTTTATCATTTTCTTCATCTTTTCTATTTTTCTTCATAGTTACTTTTATTTTCTTTGAAGCAATGTCAATTCAAACATTTCCTTAAAGAGGGGAAGAATGTGGACACTAAAATTAATTCACCTAATCATCAGACCCTATTTATCATCATACTATTCCCTAACTGGTAATCTCACTAGTTTACCATATTATTAGGACCATCATTTATTAATTTTATCCATTTCTCACTTAATTTACCATCACATATCATTTATTAATTAATAATATTTTTATTTATTCATTTAATTAAAATATTTTATTATTTAATTAAATGGGATCTAATTATCCTTTTCAAATAAAAATTCTATATTCATCTCATTAGTTAACTACTTGTTTTCTCATTAGTCAAATCACCTTATTTTAGAAAATTCTCTTCATTTAGTAATCAACTTCATCTTCAAATGAAAACTCATTTCTCAGATTTACCCATTAATTAAATAAGATAATTTAGTATTATCCTCCCATCAATTTGAAATGACAAATTTCTAAATTGCAGTTGAGTTGACTCCACAACTTGTTTAGTTAACTTAGGTCTCTCATCTCATCATCATCTTCCATTTGATTTTTCTTAGAAATTCTATAAATACAATTATTCCTTCATCATTTCCATCACATCTCAAGTCTTAATGCATTTACATTCAGATGAAATATCTTGTCAATTGAACTTAGTGTTAGGCTATTGAACTGCATCCACATCCAAACAGACAAATCAACACTTGCCTTGAAGTTTTTGATGAGATTACTAAAATATGAATTAAAATTTGATTTGAATTTGTGTCTCCAAATTATCATTTCTTATTTTTCTCCCTCACATTTAATTTACATATATTTATTACAAAATTCTCAAAAATTTATATTAAATTAATAGTTATTAATTATATTACTAATTTTTATATAAAAGAAAATTTATTTTTTCACAATAAATCTTATTCTTTTAAGATACCATAGCAACTATTCGAAACACCTCAATCATAGGCTTCTCTTTATAATTCTTAGTCTAGTGCTTTTAGAATAAATCCAAATAATATGGTGGAACGTCAAATCCAAGAAAGAGACCTAATCATTTTCTAGTTGGCGAGGTTTTGAACGGAGGAAGGATGTCCCTACCTCGAGGGCCTTTAGTTTTATCTCTACTTTGTATGTCTACAAATTTTTTTTTTAAAAATGTGTTTTATTGTATTGAAAATCTCTTAAAGGGGAAAACCTAACAGAAAATCGCCCACTATTAGTTTGTTTTATATGTTCATTAAAAAAAACCAATATTCTAAAAATTATTTTAAATATATATAAATTATTTTTACAGATTTAAATTAAATAGGTTTGTTTTTGGAAAAAAATTTATGGTTAAACATGTTTGAATTAAAGTAATATTGAGATGGACATCTCTTAAGAAATATCCCTCTTCCTCTTCATTCCTTCATTTTGAATGAACATTTTCACCTAGACGCAATGAGTACAAAGTGAATCATTCATTCTCATGAAGGATAAATTCACATAAACCATCAATCAACAAATATAATTCAATGGCTCTAGGAAAATCACCGCCAACAATTCACTGCCGGAAAATTCACCGCCATGTCAAATTCACCTCAAAGAAAATTCACCATCAGTAATTGACCATGGTGGAAAATCCATCACACATATAGTTAGAAAATTTGATTTATAACAATAAAAATGAAAACATTTTTCAATATATTTTATTTTATTCTAGTAAACCAATCATACAACAATATTAGTCATCTATAATCAATTATACATATGACAACTATATAATCTAATAGTTGGTATTGTTAGCTGTACCCCGCAAGTAATCACAAACATTGCTCATCTTGTCATACTTAGCCACTACATTTTTATCCGTTCAACAAATTTTTTGTACTTTTTCTTTTTTTACTGCTCTTAACCACTTAAATATTGTTCAATTCGAACCTCATGTATTCTTTGTTCTCTTTTAGTGATGTCAATGAATTTCCAAATATTGGGATGATGTGCCAAATTTTTTTGTTCGAATCCTCTGTGCCAACCTTCAATTGAATTAATAGTTTTGGGAAAATCTTTTGGAACTTTCTCATAACAATTCCACATTTCAATTGGGAATTTTGGTGGTGGTAGTCGTCATGCCTATCAGGACGTCCAATCCATGTATCCTCAAAATAATCAGCTACATCTTGAGCTTCAGGAGGTATAATATTGTTCTCACATAGTGTGTCAAATGTGTTTACTACATCACGCACAAGTACAAATGAAAAGGTAGACAACAAGCACATACTCAGAGCAAAGCCAACATCATTTTCATAACGATTCCTTAATCTGCGAGCCTGTATTTTGTGAAAAATGCATTGGCAAAAATGAGAAAAGCACCCATGTAATTCTGACGTTGGAACCACTATTTTTGTTGTGCTTATCAGAGCTTTTTCAAAATATATTTTTATTGATCTTGGTGATGCTGATGGTACCAGCTCTTTTGTTTTTTGAAGTAGTTGTATATACATATTTTCAGTCTTATTGGACAACAACACATATACTAAAGGAAGACAAATTTTTCTTTGTAGCCCATGTAGAGTATATAATTGGTAAAATAGTTGTGGAATAGTTTTAAAAGTTCCATCAGCATACCAGTGTTCGCCTTGCACCAATGCTCAAAGATTTCTTTCAGTAGAAAATATTAAAATCCTGTTGCTACTAGGTCCAGAATCGAATAGCAAAAATAGCTCTCCATGATGTGTTTTTGTATATTCTTTAGGAAAAACTATGTCTTCTCGGTGCACTGGGATAGTAGGCCCAACATATTGTTTAGCTCTTATATTTCTTATTGTTCTCTTCATTATGTCTTCTTGGCGCATTGGGATAGCAAGCCCAACATATTGTTTAGCTCTTATATTTCTTATTGTTCTCTTCATGGTATCTATACTCGGAAGTTTAGTAGCTACTACTTGGCAACATTCAACAACAACACTTCCTATTACAAATTGCAGTGTATCACGCGTATTTTTAGCACTATCACTAATATCATTCAAAATTTTAGCGGCTCCAACTTTTGCTATATCTACAGTATGGTTATGTTCCTTAAACTTTTTAATGATCACGTCACCTTTAGTAGTCAAGCAAACATGACACTTGGTTTATTGATAATCTTCACATCTCCATTGAACTTTGTTTTCAGTTTGTCTTTCTTTATAAAAGAAATAACCATCCACAAAATTTATTCCTACCTTTTTTAGTTTGAGAAAATTTAAGGTGTATTTTTCTTATAAAAACTTAAACATATCACTTCACGATACAATGAAATAATGATGAAAATGAAAGCTTATATACCATGTTGGGCACTAGAGATGGACTATGGAGGATAATCAATGGGCATTTACAAAGTAGCACATATCCCTTCTTAGATGTTTGAATGTTAATGCTTAAATTGTAATTATAATTGTTTGTAAAATTGCCAATAAATTGTAACTGAGGTTTTGTATTTTTGTTATTAATGCAGTGGAAATTATTCTTTTGCAAAAAAAATCTCAAAGTCTTGGAAATATACATTAAAAAAAGTTAATGCGATGAATTTTCTCAGTGGTGAATTGCTGGTGGTGAATTTTCCTTGAGGTGAATTTGTCATGGAGATGAATTGCTGGCGGTGAATTTGTCATGACCGGTGAATTGTTCGTGGTGAATTTTCCGATGGTTTATTGTTGATGGTGAATTTACCTAAAGCCAAATCAATACATTTAACACATCAAATGAATTTGATAAAAATATTATATTAATTATAAATCAAATTATGTTAATTAAGTTAATTGTATAATTATATATGATTGATGTGATCAAATACTGACTCCTCTCCAAATCGTCATTGTCAACCCTATTACAATAAATTAGAACAATTGATTAGAAAATTAAAACATCTAGTTGATGCAAGGAGCATTTCCTGGTTGGTGGGCTCACCTTATTCAATGCATTGGCTACTTCTATTCAATCAACTCAGTTTTAGTCAAAAGGATAAAATAAAAATTGTAAGAGAATCAAAATACTGTACCTACTGTTCTCCAACAATTAGATTAAGTACTCCAGCAGAGAGCACATGTAAAGTACTGACAATCCTGATGCACAAACAGATTGGAAAATTTGCTCACCTCCATAACATACAAATATCCCTTAAGAGATTTATTCATTCAATTCTTCTTTTGAAATACAGCCAGAAATACCCAACGACAAATATGTAGTGCCAAAGTCGTTGCCTATTTACAAATGGGAATTATTGCAAGCTTAATTAGCATAAAAACTTATTCATCTTATACATCAACAAGTTAAATGCTACAGTACAAAAGAGATTGCTAACGAAAACAGGAGATGCCATTGATAAGATTATGTGGAAAAGCATTGCATTTGTTCCGCTTGGGTTCCTTCAAATCCTTGTGTTTACTGAGCCTTTCAAACTGTACGCTATTCAATTCCCTTTTCTGATTGAGCAGTCTTTTCATCCTCTTCAGTCTTTTAACCTTTTTCTTTGGATCCACAATTGCTCTCACCGTTACTTTTTTGTGGGCTACATCCACTACATAATCCAGCAAATCTGGAGCACCCACCAAGCAAAAGTTATTTAGAAATACCATTTTGTAGAATCTGATTGCAGGAATTGAAAAAAAAAAAACTACAAATTGGTCCAGGTGAAATAATGGAGAGAGCTGGCTAGTTATGAGAATGTACTGTCCATTTTAGAGAGCAATTTGGAGACTCTCTCCCTGCAGTCGTTACAACGCATATTGGCATTCAAAACAATGACTTGAACCTACAAAAAGTTAAATGAATTCTAATGAGATTATTATCATATAATTGCACTACCATTGTAGCACATAATAAGACTCAAAAGCAAATTACAGCACATTATGTCGTGTTTAAGGCTTTATATGCCCTGATCAATATAACCAGATGATTGGACTGTCATTGTAACACCCTGCCTGATATGGACACATAATGCTTGGAAAATGAGACACATTTGAACAAGAGATGGATCAGTCATCAAGGGAGTGGTAGTTCAGAAGTAGAACACTCCAACTGCAAATGAGAGGTCCGAATTTGGTTTCTCTCTGGTCCATGGAAAATTTAACATGGTATCAGAATTCAGGTCAGCAGATCTAGGTCAAGTTGGGATCCCAAGCACCTGCAACGTGACTAAAACGGGTGTGCTGAAAAATGAGCTTCACCCGAACCATAGATGGACCAGTCATCAAAGGGTCTGTAGCTCAATAGTAGAATGTCCAACAACAAATAAAAGGTTCTAGATTGGATCAAAAAAATTGACAAATTAGACTCAGAGGTGAGCAGCCAGACCCTATGTTGTTATTTGGGGCTGTGGATCTTTCTAATAAGCTCGTTATCATATAGTTAGACTACCACTGTAACCCTTGACTTAATGAAACAAATAAATAAAACTCAAAAACGAAACAGCCACCATTTTTTTTTTTTATTTAACACATCAGGTGTCCCGAATAACAAGTTTAAGCTTTGCCCACCAAAAAACCTATGAAAAATCAGATGTTATTACCCCTGGCATTGTTAATGATTCTGCAGAGCTCAGAAGCTGAGTTCTTGCTGGCCTTTTTGCAATCCTCCAGCTAAACATTCTGCAATTGAGTTCTAACGATGTAGATGCTGGAGTCTCTTGATTTCTCAGTTGGATCCTCTAATTCAACTCTTCTGGTGTAATCATATTTGTAAGAAGCGCTAAAATGAAAGAAGAACAACTTCTGAAAGTTGAGAGAACCACAAGTTACAAGATAGTTAACCTGCTTCCATCATAAACAATGAAATTCTGCTTATAACGTACGTACCGATTCACTAGTTGGCATTGATGTGCTGCTTGCAAGAAGGAAACTTTCCACCTTGTAATGGAAAACTAGCAATAAATTAACATCACCGCAGGGTTATATCCTTGGATTTAACATTTATATACAGTTACACGCATTGATTTGACTAGAGATGCTTCCACTAAAATAAAAAATCAGATTTATTAGTTGTTAGAACTTCAAATATATAGTTATATTGGGAAAGTGAGTTCATAATATCATTATATTTAAGACGGACTCTTTCCCAGGGTTTGTAATATTCAAGCTATCAAGTAATACGTAAGCAAATTCATTCTTTACGATAGCTGTCCAAACACGCCATATATGATCTAATATGGAGTGATTTGTAAGATTAAACATTGTTAATTGATCTGAACAGCTAACCAATTACAATTAAAAAATCATTATCAAGATCCAAAGTGATGTGGAAATTACAACCATGTATCAAGCTGGCATATCCATAGCGATTGATTATAATATATGTGTTAACTAATGTTGGTGCTTTCACTTGTTACACTATCTCTATTTTGACGTAGATGTTGGTGCTTTCACCTGTTACACCCAGTCTTATAACTATGGTATCTTCATTTAGCGGTGTTGTCTAGTGTTGTTTTATGGAACTTTCTTCTTCTTTATATTGTTTTACGCAATGGCCCTTTATTACTTGCCCTATTTATCCTTCTTGATATCACAAGAGCTTGTCTTTCATTGATTACTATTATTCCTTTTTTTATTTTTTTTTATTTTTTGGTGATCTTTCCTTCATATGGCGAGTGTGTATGGCTTGCAGTGGATTCAATTTAGGTTTTGAGGTCATTTTGTTGATTTATGGTGAATTGTGTTCTTCTTGGCAGTTACTTGACTATGTGGTTGCTACAAGTTCTTTGGTTCATTTTATAGTAGGTTTTCTTTTACGTAGCGTTACTCTCTCTAATTTCGGTAGCCTATTTTTAGTTATTAGTGATCATGTGAGATGTAAGGGGGTAAGTGCTACTTGTGGTATGTTGTTTGTGGTGGCACCTGTCAAGGAAATCAATATCTTTGCAATAGGATCTATAGTTTTCTTGAAGCAACATGGTAGTGGTGGCTTTATGGTAGCTTAACATTTTATTCATCTTCAAAATACTTGCTCATCATCTAGGCTTGTCTAACTAGCTCCTTTATGCTTGTGTACAATTTGATGCTCTTTGGTTCCATATGGGTGGAAGATATTTGAAAAGGTTTTGAGATGACTATCTACTCCACTATTCAATATTTGTCTCATCCACCATGACCCTTGCTTCTAGGTTTGTATGTTATTTTTGAAATTTTGAGGCTCCATGGTTAGCCAAGGGGGTGGTTGATGGTCTCTTCACTATTTATTAGTTTTTCCTTGGCCCTTATTAGGTGTAGGTATTTTATTATAAAGTATGGATCAAGTTTCTTTCCTGAGTTTTGTGCCCAAACTAGTGTGATCAATATATATAATTTTTTCTCATTTGCATGATGGTATATTTTATGCTAATATAATTGAAAGGTGAATCCTTGATAGTTTCCTCACTAGACCATGATTTTTGTCTTATTCAAGATGTCCTAGTGGTTCACATTCATGTTACCATGTCTCTGTAATGTTGTAAATTGCATCCTATGCAATTTTGCATTCCATAAGCCTCCCCTTTAGCTAAATTAAAGATGGTAAAGCAATATTTATTTTATCTAGCTTAAATTCAATTCTTAATTTCTTAACCCTTTTGTTTCCCATCATTAAGGTGAATTTATGTCATGGATGAACACACATCATGCAAATGTCTATGTTATGTGTGAACATCTCAAATAGATTCTTCAATGTAGTAACTATTGAGATGTTATGTTTCCCACCTACTAGAAAATGCAATGCCTCTACTAGCTCACAGGCAACTAGGATGACCCTTGCATGCTTATACCTTCCTAAAACACTTCAATTCATTCACTCTTTCAATCTATCACTCTTATGTATCATTTTCCTATTTTCTTTCTCTCTCTTGCATTCTCATAATGAAGCTCTACTAAATTTCTCTCTTAGAAAGCTTGTCACGCTCATCAAATCAAGAAGAGAATCATAAACTGTTAGTAACACTCTTTTGTTATTTCATTTCATGTAATCTTGTCTATGCAATCTCATCTTTGTCTACTTATATTCATGATAGGGGTTCTCCTCCTTGCAAGGTTTGTTTCTATCACAAATCTATTAAATAATTTGCGATAGGGTTTCTCCTCCTTTTACAGGGTTTGTTTCTATCACACATCTATGTTTTATATGTTATATCTATCTTGATTCTACCTAGCTATCCATGGAAGTGGAAACACTGAAACATGATTTTGACTAAGTAAAGCCCCTAAACATCCCCAAAATTGTCCCGCGATCTTATGTGTGTAGGTATTAGAGACATCTCATGGCTAGAGGCTACATTTCTTGGTCTATTGTGAGTATTTTCTTTAACATTTTATCATTCACATTTTATTTAGTTTATATTTCTTTAGTTTCTATCATTCTCTATTATTTCTCTCGCATTCTTAGAGTTCTAAGTAATAAGAATAGACAATAGTCACCTTGTTAATTTTTGGTACACTCACGATTTTTAGTTTGTACAAGATGCCAACACATTGGGGGAAATCTACAAACCATGATGTCATCCTTGGATGAGAGCTCATTAGATTTTTTAGAGGACCTTTGTGACCTGCTCTTTTTTCTTTTAGAACTCTCACCTCTTAATTTTGTATAAAACATAAATAAAAAAACTTCATCATTTTATCCCATCACTTGAGTTGTGATCTTTGAGGTAGTTGAGAGCTATTTTGTCCTTGGTACCTCATTGTCTTGAGAGTAGCAAATCTCCTCTACATTTTGGTGAGCCTAATATAAACCATCCTTCTTCCAAAGTTTTTTTTTTTTTTTAAATTTAAAAATTCTCTTTAGCTCCTCTTAAGTCCTCTTTTTTCTTGGGTTGGCAAGGTTATGTGTTGTAAACACTCTCCTATGAGCTTTACAACCTAATCTAATACATCTAGAAACATAGTAAGAAGAATATTGAGGCCTACCATACCCCAAGATAGGTATAGTCTTACTAGATCTGGTCTAATGTTTTAGGGAAACCTTGATCCTTTTAGCTCTCAAATGATATTTGGTGGTCCTTCTCCTTTAAATTCTCCTCCAAGGTCTCCATCCTTTGAGGCTTATAAAGCCACTCTTACGGTTCCCTTTTCAAGCAAGTTCAATATTTGGAGGAGAGGCTTAAATAATTTGAGGGTTTTTTAAATCATGG
This sequence comes from Sequoiadendron giganteum, assembly GCA_007115665.2. Lineage (NCBI taxonomy): Eukaryota > Viridiplantae > Streptophyta > Pinopsida > Cupressales > Cupressaceae > Sequoiadendron > Sequoiadendron giganteum. The sequence goes on from CM021108.1 coordinate 187,897,276, forward strand.
TGATACATACACTCAAGTCGCTCCTATTGTAAGTAGTCTAAGAAACTTACTTATCTTAGACCATAAGGGCCCTGAGATACTCTATGCGATATCTAACATAGTTGAGACACATGTACCTTCATACACATCAATCTTGAGCCAATCCCAGGATATGAAGTCAGATGCCATTGGTAACTAGTTGATTCTCCTGATGTGAAAGGTATCTATGCAAATGGTAGAGACTAATCCTTCTATACCTCTTATGAATTTTGCTAATGACATAAATGTTGTGTCTATCCCCTATCAATACCAGAGTCAATGTATCATGTATTTCTTTGGGATATAATGTTCCTCCTCCATATGAATCCACACCTCAAACCTCTACCACCATGGAAAATTTTCCTCCCCCACCATCTAATCCCGTTTTAAATACCTTATTGTAATATATGGGTCAAATGCAATTGTAATTAGCCAACTTAGCCAACATTGCATCCCATTCCACCTTGCAACCTTACTACTATCATATTCCTTTGGCTTCGAATTTCTAAATGTCCCAATTCCCCAAGGTTTGGAGATTCCAAAGTTCGATAAATACAATGACAAAGGTGATCCATATAATCATGTCTCATCATTCACTACCATGTGTAGTGATTTACTCTATCAAGATGAGATGTTAGACAAACTATTTCTATGGTCCCTTAAGGATACTATGTTGGAATGGCTTTTCTCCCTTCGTAACAACTCTATTTTCACCTTCGAGCAATTAATCAACCAATTCTTGTAACAATTCAAGGCTAACATTTGACCAAAGGTCACGTTTATTGAACTTGTCCATTATAAGCAGGGAGCTTACAAGAGAGTAACTCATTTTTTGCTTCCTATCAATATTTATTTGCTTAGATCCCCTATGCCTTGCCCAATTATGATGATCAACATGTGTTCATGAGGAATCTATAGCTAACATTAAGAGAAAAATTCCTCTTAATGAAATGTATATCCTTTGCTCATTTGTGTACTGCACTTAAAGGGATTATCAACAAAATGGTGACATGCTATAAGGGTTCTTTGTTATCTTCCCATTTGGAAAACCAGACAACTGTGTCTATTCTAGGAGAGTCAAGAAATAATAAAGCAATAGTGAATGTTGTTTCCATTCCTAATAAAATAAACACTATAGGATGTGATAGGATTTTCACAAAAAAAATTGAATCTTACACTACTGTTCTTTAAAATTTTCTAAAATACAATGTGATTACTCTTCCAAAAGTCATATCATTGCTTGATGATTTTAACCATATCCCAGTTAGTATGATGCACAATTTTTTTGTCAATACCACTAGGTCCTAGGTCATGACACTGAACACTATGCGCATCTTTGGCATGTAATCTAGGACCACATACATAGTGGTGCTATTCAACTCAATGATAGAAAAACAAACTCAAATAAATCTATGCCTAAGGCTAACAATCAACAATAGATTCACATAGATCCATTTGCATCTCATTCTACTAACTTAATCTTAGGTTCTTCTACCTTATCTAAACCTAGTCATTGTGAGTTCGTGAACATGGTCTCATTTACCTCTATTCCTCCTATGAGTCACGCGAATAATATCCTATACATAAATTTCACACCACATGACCTTACCCTTGATAGGGAGCCTTCTCCTCTTTACATCCCCGCTCGGGTCAATGATAACATCGTAATTGGGGGTATGGTTGACCCTATCAATTGGGTTAATGTTTTCATGGAGGAGACACTCGCTGTAAATAATTTGCATAAGGAGAAATATAAGTAATAAAAGGCTATCACATGTACTCATCATGGCCTTTTTGTACTATCCATTGGTTCCATTTCCTTGACAGTCCTTGTTGGACCTAAATTCATTAATTCTCCATTTATTGTGATTAGAAAATTTGACCTATTTAGAGTGAGACTAGGCATTACATGGCTAGTCTCCATGAATGTGGTTGCATCAATAGTCAACAAGTTTCTAAAGTTCCCTCATTATGACACATTGCACACTATCCATGACATTGGATACAAACCACTTGTATCTTGTGGGGGCTTTTCGTTAGATCATTTTTAGCCTACTCCTATTGGATCTTTATTTCCATGTGGAGACTTGTTCTACAAGGATTATTTTAGGTACAAGACTAGAGCCTCATCCCCTAATTCTATATTTCCTTATTCATCTCATTCCATCTCTTTGAAAGCATCTATGGGTGCACAATAGAATGCTTTATATTTTGTACCTTCCTTCTTGAAGACTACATATAAGCATGCTCCTTTGGATAGACCTTCTCTTGTTGTGGTTTCAAAACATCCAATGGTGTCCTCTATTCCTTCTACTATTCCTAGCATAGGAAATAAAAAGGCACCTACGTTGGTGGAATCTAAGCCTCTAGTTTTCTAACTATTGATTTTTCCTAATATCCCTCACCTTACCTTGTATGGTAAGAGGAAGCATGCAATTGGAGTTATCTCTTCCCATATTTCTCTTGCATCTTTTCCTCCAAGGCATCCTCTTGTTCCTCCACTTTGCTTCCAAAGTAGAAAAAGGAATGGTGTTTGTGATTGACACTCAAGTCTCTATTTTTGTGACACCTCTTGTCCCTCCTAAAGATTCTATTCTTCTACCATCAATGACCATGAAAATTACTCCTTTGATGGAGCAAGACACACCAGATTCTTCTCAAGATTGTTTTCCTGTTAGTCATAACCATTATAATTGTCTCTCACACGAGTGTAAGCATCCTTGATAGGAATTGGCCTAGGAGAGTGATACCTTGCAGAAGACCAAGGGTGAGCCTTTTGCCTTTATTTCTACTTTTGTCTCTAACTGTATTAGCTCCACTTCCATTTATTTTCTTATTCCTATCACTTAAATTTTTCTTCTAGCTTCCTTGATGGATCCTCGTGAGCCTTACCCTAAGTGAGTGCAAGTGTTCATCGCTCCCTCTTCGGAGCCTCCTTTGATCACTTCCCTACTTGATCTTCCACTTTTTCTGAGCTCATAGATATGCTTCACATGAAGGTCATATCTATTGTGACTCATATTTATTCCTTTTCTTTTTCTTTTGACATGAGAATTTTGCATCCTCCTCTTAAGTGAAAATCAAAGCATGTCCTTATTCTGAAGGATGGTCATAAGAAGTTTTTCTCATCTTCTTCATCTTGTTTTAGTTTGGTCTATTCCATTCTTATGAAAGAGGAATCTCCTTCTTCCCTATAGTTTGTCACTATCCCTCCTCTAGAGGTCGATAATGACTCCCTATTCCATATGTCTCCTTTTGTTAAATCACTCCACTCTACCCTAGATAGTTACATGTTTGACTCGATGGTGGACATCCCAACTCTAGCATCTATATTTTCTAAGTCAATGGTGTTAGCCTCACAAGAGATCCTAGATTAGAATATTTAGGCAGCCTCCTCCTTGGCTCTTGTTATAGATGAGTCATCCAATACTACCCTTGATGTCCTCCATTTTCAAGCTCATCTTCCCTCCCCTTACAATGATCGAGATTGGGAGTAGGATGACTTTTCAAAGGTGTTTGACTATGTCACATCTAACTTAAAGGATAAATTGCATGTCTACGTTGCGCAATCAAAAAATAAAATAAAATAAAATCGTTGAAGGAGCCAATGACCAATAAGGCATTTATTAAAGGAGACAAATATCCTTAAAAAGGAGAGGGGCACAGGATTGATGGGGAGTGTCATGCCATTAATAAGGTATGGTGCTCCTCTTCCCATTAATAAAGTATGGTAACCCCATCGTCTCCCACATTTTTTCTTTTATTTTTTCACGTGAAGAGGGAAGCGGGCAGGTCATGGTAAGAACAAAATACGAAGGGCCCCCAAAACACCATAAAAGGAAAGTTTTTGGGCAATTTCAGGACATGTTTTTCCTCAGGACGAGAGTAAAAAAGGCTTTATAAACTTTCAACTAAGGAAATTTTAGTAGGAGAAAAATACAAATTCCAAAACCATGGTAGTATTCTCTTTGCCTACAATAAAAGGGGAAGATTATAGGGTAGAGAGAGACGAAGGAGAAGTTGAGTAGAGTGGAAGTGAGAAAATATGGAGAAAGAGTGAGGGTGGAAAAATATCTATAAGAAATGTTCTGATGGAATACCATGACTATAGGATATGCACATAATTGGTTTGTTGGTAAAGGTGACAAAAATTTCAAGAAAATTTAATTGGTAGGTGTAAATAAAAATACCCCCAAATTGTTGCCAACATTCTTACTACCTACATCGAAATGGGAGCTTTGAATGTGTAAAAGACTAGTATAGGAATGTGGGGAAAGGAATAAACTAGGATTCAAATGGCCAGGTACCCATTAGATTTTGTAAATTTTTGAATGAAAATTTATCAACTGCACATGGACTGTATTTAACCTTAACCAGTGATTTGGTTTTTCCACTTAAATTGATTGTGGAATGTTTAGGTGAAATTTTAACCTCAAACTACACAAATGTAGGGGGAGATGAGGGTATTTATCTTTGACATATAGGATAGGCATAAATTGTTAAAATGGGAATTATAAACCAAGCATGCAATTTGTTTGACAAAATGGCAGCCTTAAAGAAATGTGACCTTGGGTAAAGGCCTTTGTAACCAGATGTGCTCAAAATAGGTACGTTAAAAGTCTCTAGAGAATTTTAATTAAAAATAAATGAAATCTTATTGCCTACACTCAAATTGGTGCCAATAAACAAGGTAAGGATGGTCAACAAAATCAACTAGAAGGAATTTTTGATACTTGTTATGGTTGAAAGGTTAGTCTTTACGAATTTATCCATCCTATTTAATAAATAAAAATTTATGGCCAAGTTCTCTTTGAATGATATAAAATTGTAATCTATAATCGACATTATTTAATTAGTGATATGAAAAATAGTTTGATTATGGTAGATATATGACTATTATACAGTCAAATTTTATATAAAATGATCAACACTATTCTATTAAAGATATATGAATACACAAACATTATTATCTTAGTGAGATTTGATAGGAAATATATGCTCAAAGAGAATTAGAAATCAAACATCATTTCATATTTTTATTTAAATTAAGTTCACAAGTATCACGTGGAACTACACTAAGAAATGTAGTAGCCAACCTTTAGCTCTTGATTGAATTGCCAACCTTAGTAACTGAATGGTGGGATAAAATTCTTGTTAAACTTGTAGTAAGATAAGTGCAAGAAAAATATGGGTTTTGTAAGGTTATTAATATGATTAGTATCTTGGACATGGACATGGTTATCATGGGAGGTTCTTAGAACAATGATGGTTATGTTTAAGATGCCTCTACTATGGCCTTCAAGACAAATGTAAGAGAACTAAAAGGGTCACTTGTGGTTGTAATAAATTCCTAAAATATTTCAATGAATTTAACATGATAAGTATATTATTGAATTAATGAGACCTAATTACCTTATTATCTATATCTTTTTAAAATATTGTAATTAAGAAATTAACATGTCATTATTGGGTTTTAGAATGTGAAAACTATTTATTGAGTTACAAACCTTTTATTTGGGTTGTGTTATATTGAGTTGCGATTTGTCACATTATGTTGGACATTGAAAGATTTTTTGCAAGTTTGTGATTTGTATACATCTTACACCCACTGAAATTTGAGAGTAAAGGTCAATTTGAGAACCTAGTGTTGCCATAGGGGATCATTTTGTTGTTTGTTAAGTCCAATTTGGTATAAATAGTAAGGGTGAATAATATTTAGTCATTGAATTGGAATATTATAAGAACATGTGTTGTATCATAGGGTAAAGGAAGTTAGAAAATCAATAATATTATTAGTAATATTGTTAATGGGTTATGTTTTCGTATGTTTGTCTAATAGATAAACTATTTCCAACCATCTAGACTCAATTTTCATATCAACTTTGTATAGAACAAGTTTATAACTATTATGTTTTATCTTTCAAAGTAACATAATAATTGTATGGCCTTATCAAGGTATGACACATTTGAATGGGAATTGATTTCACAAATTAATAGGATCATGATGCTTAATCATATTAGTCAAATATAAATTGGAGCCCTATTGGGGCATTACATTTTGTCACATTGTGAATAGATAATGAGTATTACTACTCTTACTATTAGTAAATGTATCCTAATAGAGATATTTATTCTACTATGTTATCTTCATATATCAATGTTTAAGGGGTTTTCCACTAGTATAATATAATGGTTCAAGATATCAAGAACCGATACACTTTTGATCTCTAAGATCACTAGATTACATTCTAATCCTAAATAAAACCCTATATTATAAGGGTATGTGTAGGATCATCATGGAAAAAATAGGCCCTTAAGTGGCAATAAAATTGAGAAAATCAGAGATAGGCAACTTGACATAAAAATTTGAATAAGTTATCTAGATATTATTTCAAAAATATGTAAGAATAGAATCTATAGCAAATTGAATGTAGTTTCTAAACTACTAGGTTTATTTAAAATAAATAAATCTATTTGGTGAAAATTTGAAATTTCAATGTAGTAGCACTTAAATTTTAGGGGAAAAATAAGAAGTAGGTGTTTGTCTGACCACCCTAACCACAATTAAATGATTATATTTTTTTATAAGATTTTAGATATAAGTAGGGGACTCATGTCCCGATGTGATGCATATTTTTTTGTAATTTGTTTCCAAGTAAATAATTAATTATGATTTTTTTATTACAAATTTTAAAAAATATAAAAACTCGTATGTCTAACCACCTTAACCTGGTCAAAACTTCATGAAATTCAATTTTTTTTAATCCTATAGTATGTGAATCATAGAATGTGACACATGTTTCGGATTCAAAAAATGTGATACCATTTGAAAGACATAGATGTTTTTCAATCAGCCTATCAATCAGGACTTTAGTTGTAATTCAAATAGAAAATGAATAATAATTATTTATTAAATTCAAAGTAAAACATAATCTATATTGGTGGAAAGCTGAGAATATCCTTTAAAAACCCTTTTCATTTCATCAATTTTGGGTAAAAAAAGAGTCATTAGCCATATGGGCCATCATATCACTTAGATATCGCCACTTTTTGGTCCATCATGATCCTGCACATACCCATAAACTATTACCTGAGGATCAAATGTTGTATAATTTCATCGATAGATAATTATAAGGGTTTTGGGATGCTCACATTAAATTAGAAATTAACATTGATGGTGAGGTATAATTATAGACATTGATGTCCTTGGATGGAAGTGTCATGGTATAGGTTTATTAGATTGAGAACTTTTCCATTGGAAACAATTGAGACCTTTTAAGGAGAACTAAATGTGACTTTGATCCATTTGGAAGCAGGTATGCAGGTGGTCCTTGGGTGAAGGATGCCTTTTTGACCTCAAGTCCAAAGGGGGAGGGTTCATGGTGATAACTCCAAGGTTGGGGTTGTTCCTAATTGGTTTGACCATTCCTCCTTCATAATTTTCAATTTGAGGTTGAAATGGGTACTTAATGGGTATGAAACGAGTTAAGGAAATATAATAACTTGTATTCAATGCATGATGTGTTTTGAATTGTAAATGAATATAGTAAGAAATTTAACTACTTATAATTGGTAATTGAATATATGTATATGTTGGGTAAATTCCATCTTGTATTGGCTTCATGTGATTTTTATGCATTGTGAAAACTGACTCCATATCTAGAGGTCTCTATTTATAGGCTTGTGTATCTGTTGATTGTGATTGTGATTCATGTTATGTATGACCTACACAAGTGTGAACCTCCAAGATATTTGAGCAGTAACAAATATTCATTAGACCATGCTAATAACTAATTTTTGGGCTATTGCTAGGGACTAGTTGACAGAAGTGAAGGTTTCTATGGGATATTGTGGTTATGATTAAGATACGATAATAGTTGAATGGGTAGGGACCCATCTATGCAAGTAACAATAATTCGAGGCTAACTATTGTATCGTGGGGGTTCATTGATTATCATTGAGGGAACTAAAGTGGTCGATGCCATGTGTTACCTGGTATTGTGAAGAAGATAGTTGATAATATCAATAATGTCACAAAGTGGTATATGTTGGGAGCTACTTCTTCCTTGGTGGACAAACTTGTCGCTGGTGGCCTATAGGCAATTGAAGTCAGAATCCATTAGATTATGTTGGGTTCACTACTTGGAGAAATCCTTTGGTTGGTGAAAGGACCCATGGTGTAGTAAGGGATGCATCGAATCCCCTTCCAATTTTTTAGACTATATACTTGGTCTTGTAGGGTTGAGGAAAAACATGCAGTGTAGCATGGGATGCATCGAATCCTCTTCCCATTTGTCCAATGGTGAAAAATGTTAAAATTTTTTGCTTTCATTTATGTCAATAGATATTATTTTTTGCATTAATGTCAATAGGTCTATGGGGAGATTGTTTGAAGTTTACGAAGTTTCTTTGATTAGTTGCATTATGTTGTCATTATTAGTATCACTGATGTCAACCTCTAGTGTTTCTTTGATGAGAATGCATTGGTGATGTTCAACCTTTTGTATGGTTGAGTTACTATAGAAGGTGTTCTAGATGTTGAAGATGTGTTTGTGGTGCTTGGTTTTCAAGTGCTTTTGAGAAAATTTGAATAAAAGAAGAAACCAATATGGTGATGATTGTTTTGTGTGACATAGTATTGTTCAATGTTTTTCTCTACATTTCTTCATGGTTGAAGATTTATCTGTGTGATTCAGATATGTTGATCATAGGTGTTTAGAGGTGTTATATCCATAGTTTTGGGTTTTGGACTATTGTGCAAAGAAAGTTGTGTTCACCATGTGTGAACTATGAAAGCAGGGTTTTTTGGAGAAATGGTTTTTCTCTACATTTCTCTGCAGTTTAGTTTTTGATCTTACAAATCTAAGGGTGTGTTTATATTGCTCATATCTATCTTTAGTATGAGTTGTTTATGTTTTGGTGCTTCACAAGATTGGATTCAGGTGTTGGGTAAGAGCAAGAAGATGAGTCCACGAAACGTGGAAGTTTTTGCCTTAGGAAAAAAAATGAAATCGGCTTGCAAAAAAAGGGATCCTAGTTTTTAATAAACGAGATCCCATTTAGGTTCGGGATCTCGAGCCTAAAATAAAAAAATGGGATCCCATTTTTCAAAAACGGGATCCCGTTTTGAAAAATTTCCCAAAATAGCTACTTTTCAAAACAAGATCCCATTTTGAAAAGTTTCCATTTGTGGAAACTATCAATTTTCTTTAAATTCCATTTTTGGAAATTTTCAAAACGGGATCCCATTTTTTAAAATATGAATTTTTGGTTGGGTTTGTTCTTTGTTTTTTGGTTCGGGAAAAGGTTCAAGGATCTGAATCTAGGCCTTGGACTTGGTTTGACCAACAAGTTGAAGCTCCTAGCAATGTCACAAGAAAATAGTGACTTTAGGCATATGTCTGAAGACATTTTTTATAGAATTTTTCGATGAAATTAAAACCCATTATAGATGAGACAATGTAGATTCCAAATATGTATTTTTTTTCATAATTGGCTTAATTTTTTTATTTTTCATTTAATTTTTAATGAAATAGGTCCATAAACTTGATTTTTTAGGGGTTTTTAGTATTTTAATAATTTGTTATTAACATAATTTTTTGATGAACGGATTGCATGAACGCGTAATTCAGACAATTATTTTGATTTAAAAAAAAATCAAAAAATGATAAGTTTAGGTCATCTTATGCGTGACGTACACGGTGATTTTTCAAAACACCAAATATGGCCAGTAAAAAATTAACAAAAAAAAATATTCAATAAAAAATTACAAAAAAATATGGAAAGCGTGCTTTAGTGAGTTACAAATATTTTCCCAAGAGTATTTAGAAAAATGTGATTATTGAGGTCAAAATATGGATGACGTACACATGCATGGTATGGTAAAAAAAATGACTTTTAAGCAATGGTTTTTAGAAACACCTATTAAAAATCAATTTGTATCATCTAGGTATTGAAATAAATTACATATTTGGAAACTAGACTCCGAGTAATACATTTTATGATTAAAGAATTTTTCCAAGATTCCATCTCTAAGTGCTTCAAATTTTAATGTCAAATGTGTCAAATTATGAAAATTAGGGAAAACACTTCCACTAAATGGCCAAAAAGTGGACTCAACTTCTTGCTAGCACCCTATTGTAGTATGTGGAAGGTCAATTGGTTTTGCAAAATGAATATTTTCTTCTCATGTATAATGTTGCAAAGAAGCTATTGGATTTCAAGGTGTTGATGGAATATTCTAGATGATGTTTAAGTGTTGATTATGGTCTATGATTCGTATTTGGATCAAAGGAAGTGTTTAATTAATTGTTTAATCTTGTCTAAAATTTACTTGTTCCACACAAAGTCTCCAATTGAGAAGAGTATAGTTAAATTATTTGGCTTCAAACAAGATCAATTGCCAAGCAAATATCTAGGAATCCCAAATTTTTTTACATCAAAACAGGGTTTCTTATTGGCATAAAATCATTCATAGTATTCAATCCAAATTACTTTCTTGGAAAGGGAGATGGCTATCTCTAGCAAGGGAAATTTTATTTGTTAAAACAATTTTATCAATGATACCAAATTATTTTATGTCTGTTCTGAAAGCTCCTAAATCTATTATTATAAAAATTCAAAAAATTATTATAATTTTTTTGTGGTCTGAAAATGTTGATAGAAAAAGAAAAATTCCTCTCATTTCTTTTGAAACAATGTATCTTGAAAAACTAAAAGGTGGGGTAGGTCTTCACAATCTTCATGAAAGGAATTTGGCACTAGGGGCCAAAATGGCTTAGCGTATGTATTCAAAACCTTCTCTTAAATGGTGTCGTCTAATGCAAAATAAATACTTGGACAATCAGTTCTCTTCAAGAATTTTCACTTTTTCTAATCCTCCTTCGGGTTTTGTAATGTGGAATTTTCTTTTGTCTTGTAGAAAGTTAATCCTACCACATTTAACTTGGGAAATAAATGATGGAAAATAAGCTCCTTTTTGGGAAGATTCATGGAATGGGCATAAAACATTAAAAAGCTACAACTCTGGAAACACAATGTCTTTTTTGATACAAAATTGGGGTATAAAAGTTAAATATTATTTTGATCATGTGGATTCTTTAACCGGAAAGGTCAAATGGAAAGATCTTTCTAATGAATCAATTGATGAAAATCACAAAGATCTCATTTCATCAATTATAGGTGAGAGGACAATCTATGTCTCATCTTCTCTAGATAGGCTAATTTGGTCAAAAGCCCAAAATGGTTGCTATTCTGTTAAAGAGGGATATATTTCACTTACTCAAAAAGTTTCTCAATTACCAGTCCAAAGAGCTTATAAATTTTGTTGGAATTCAAAATTTTTGCCTAATGCAGGACGCTTTTCTTGGCTTGCAATACAAAATAAAATTATAACAAGTGACAAACTAGCAAAATTGAAAATATCAGCACCTTTTAAATGTGTACTTTGTGAGCAAGTGTTAGAAGATATCAATCATCTCTTTCTTTTGTGTCCAATAGCACAATTTTTTTGGTTATTTGTCATTGCAAAAATGAATATTCAGTTAGCTTTGCCAAATTCAATATGGGATTTATTCACAAGTTGGCCTCAGTTATATTCCTCATCCTTTTTTGCTAGCATCTGGGCTGTGATAGCTTCCTCTGTATTGTGTTTTATTTGGTGGGCAAGAAACAAATGCATTTTTAGGAAAGAAAAATGTACTGATCATATGCTAGTATCTCTAGAAAAATCAATTTCAGAATCAATTAATTCTTTTGTGGCTGAAAAAAAAAATATTGGCTCAATCTTTTCTGATTGGGATTCAAAAAATTTGTCATCATGGCCTCTTTTTACTCTTCCTTTCAAAGGTAGCCTTCATCAAGTAAATAAAAGAGACAGATCAAATATTGTCTGGTCATCACCTCCCTTGGGGTTTTTTTAAGCTAAATTTTGATGGAGCCTCCAGAGGTAATCTAGGTATTTCAGGGGCAGGGGTGGTCATAAGGGATCATAAAGGACTAGTTTTATGTGCTAAATCTTAAAAGTTGGAAAGTGGAACAAACAATGTAGCTAAAGCACAAGCATTGTTACAAGGATTAAGTTTAGCACTTAATTTACAAATTCCAAAACTTTAGATTGAAGGGGATTCACTTATTTTAATTAATGCTTGTTGGGATCGAAAAATCCAAAACTGGAGGCTAGAATACATAGTCAAGAAAATTTGGAATTTGCTTGACAAATTAGCTCATTTTTAAATCTTACACACTTACAAAGAAGGAAATATGGTAGCAGATTATTAAGCTAACTTTGGATGTGTTCAGTTAGAAAAGGAAGTGATTCATATAATCAAAATTGGAAAAATAGTTCTTGCTTTGGAAACTATTATTTATAAAGATAAAATGCTCTTTGACTTGAATCAATACATTTGAATCCCATATTCAATATGCAAAAAATAATATTTATAGATGTGATTTTCAAGTATTGAGATGCAAGTTTAAAATTACTTTATTTAAATATGTTTAATAATATTTAAAATTGAAATCAACTTGTACATTTATATTTGGAAATTACATAGGTAAGTTTTATTTGCAAGGCCTATGAATCATGAATAGGATAATGAAGTTATATTTGTTGTCATAATCAAAGGACTAGAAAGTGATGCCAATATGTGACTTCATGTGGTATGCAACATCTCAAATATTTTGAGATTTATTCACTCATTTTATATCAAGGTATTGGGCTCAAAAAGCATGGAAAAGCATGCGAGGAGTACTTCAAAGCATATAACGTCATGTTTTATTGAATAGTATGCTGTAATCTGAGATTTTATTTCAGGCTAAGGTAATTACTGTTACTAACATGTATTATTTACATGTAATGGCAAGTACTTGAATTTATTTTTACAAATCTAAAATATCAGTGGTATGTATAAGTTATTCTGCATCTCAGGATTAACATCATATGTTAATTTTGGTGAGTAACATGTGGCTAGCTTTGAAGAAAGGAGAGTACATTTTCTTTCACATTTGATAAATAAATTTAAAGGGAATGAATCTAGCACGATAAGGCATGTGCTAGAAGTCATTTCAAAGGTAAATGAAAAGATAGAAAGGACTTTTTTATTGGAAGAAAACATTCTTTCGTCTATTTATCTGGGCATTTCACAAGGTTTTGTTCATCAAAGTTTTATTATTTGGTGCAGAGCTGTTGGTCGAATTGGTCTATTTCAGTCTTTTTGTTCTAATCAAAGTTTGTGCATTTGTGTGGAGCTGGAGGTCTTACTCTGGAACAGGCATAACAATGGATTATCGGCCACAAAATTTAAGAATGTGGTTTCCTTTGAAAAGTTGGGAAACTCCCATCACTGATAAGATTGAAGGGGAGCATTTACAAATTATCTTCAAATTTCATTGTCCATGTGATTACAGTTGCCTCAAATGCATTATTGGAAGTGAAGTTCTTCAGCCGAAAACTACGAGGCTGAATTTTCTATCAAATGTTTTCTCAATATTTATATCTAACCTCATGGATATGCTCCAATGTTCGGACTCTGTGAATGTCATAGCATAAAAAATGGTCAATGCCATTTTTTTGCAAAATGAGGCTCTTCTTACTAGTGCACAAAAATATTTTTTCTCAAGAGGAGAAGGATATGTGGGTGGTATCTTTCCTCCACACTTCTTACCTCACAACAAAGGATATGTCAATGTGTATGATGCTTTAAAACAGTCTTTAGAATTCTCAAATTCCAGTCATTTGAATAGAGCTTTAACAAGATATTCTCATCATTTGGGTAGGGATATATATGAATATCATTATACTTCTTTTTAGCTTCATCATAACTGTTATCATGTAGCTCCTTTATTGTAGCAAAATTCAGGTATTCTTCAAACAAGTGCTCAAGGTCCAGCTCAAATTGTGTACTAGAATGTGACACAACCACAACCTCAAGGAGGAAATAGTAGGAGAGTTGACACATGGTACTTGTTCCAGATATGAACATATCAATAAATTCACAAATTGAAGAAGAGGGAAATGAAGAGCAGGGTGATAATTTGTTGGATTTCATGCAGATGGAGGAGTAATTGGTTCTGAAAATAATGAAGATTTTTTTAATGCTTTTCATTTACATATCCAATTTTTTTTTGGCCAGATGCAAAAGGATACAAATGAAGAGGAAAATTCAATTTTTTTGTAGAACAAATCATATATGCCATGTTTATTGATTTAAAAGGCATTTTTGTACATACCGACTCTATAAGTTCAGGATGATAAACTTAGTGGATTTAACATAGTTGAAACAATGTAAACTAATCAATTATTTTATCATAGGTTAGTTTTTTATGCATTTTATGATCTACAACCAAAGGTTTTCTCACTGGATCTTTCCTCCTGGTATGCTGTTTGAGCCAGTTTTTTGTACAAAATATATATTTATAATATAATAATATATAGTGGTTTGTCACTCTTGTCCAAAAAAAAATGTTATCCCCCATGAATTTAATCCATGTAATTTGGTATTATACGAAAACCAGTGAAATGTCAATGCTCTCTCGAATGAAAAAGGAGAGTTTATCCCTAACTAGTGAGGCCCCTACATCATTAAAGAAAAGTATGGATCTAGAGATTACACATTAACTAAAATAGATGGTACATCTCTAAAAGATCCTATAAATGTTGCACATATGCACCAGTATTACATCTAGCAATTTTGGTTTTGAATGTTATGTTAGATTAATGTTAGGTGAAATAGATAGGTTCTATTTTGGCTCACATTAATTTATTCTTTGATACATAGTAACATGTGTGTATCTTAGATTTTGGAGTAAATACTTTTTTTAGTTACTTTAGTCACCATACTATTCAAAACTTAGTGTGTTATGTTAATATAAATCCTTACATGAATTTAATATCATTAAATCACAAGTGCTTTTAAGTTAACATAGCATATTATAATCAAAATGTAGTATCTAACTTAAACTATGAATGGTTTAACTAGATCAAATAAAACATTAAATCATGGAGACATTTATTAAATATTCTTGCAAAGGATATTTGATAGATCACATTGACATTTAATTCAACACAACATCATTCTCACATATATAATCATCAAGATTTTTTGTTACATATGCATTAGTGAGTATAATGCTAATAAGGTCTATGATTGTTGGGCCCCTCTGAGGTTGGTGACCTTCATGGCCATCATGAGATAATAGTGTGAGATCGTGATCTGACTGAATCCATTTATAGAATATCTAGCATCCCTGATGCCTTGGCCTCCCACACGAGAGCATCAACATCCTCTCAATTAATGTAGTCCCTATCTTCTTGTATCCTTGTGACCTCCTCCCATAGCCTTGAGACCTCTGCTTGTAGGTCTCTCTCAACCCTACTGTCAGCAGTACCTAGAGAAGCTAAAACTGTTGTAAGTTGTGCATGGAGCTCATCGGCACAACTAGTGGAACTCTGATAGGCTATACCCAATCTCTCCATAGGCTCAAAAGGATCTGCATGTGAATCCACCAAGGGTGGGGGCACATACTCCTCAAGATGTAGCGAAGGCATTAGTATTTTGGTCACTTGCTAATAAAGGTCATTCCACTCTCATGTAGATCCTACAAAATGGAAATCATCAAGCATATCAATAACTATCATAATCATATATAAAGCAAGTGCATAAAAGATATATACATAGCGAAATAACATAAATCATCTAAATATCAGCTAGATAATTAGTCTACCAATTGAGGTGTGCATGTATGATAGTGGTCCCTCCTTGTGTTGATGATGTAGGTGGTCTACTATCGCTAGCCTCCTTGCGCTCATGTGTTTGGATCTCTAACCTCACATTGACACATGGTCTAGCCGATCTGATAAGGGGCATCTCGTCACTATCAGAGGTCATTGGATCCTCCTATGTCTTAGTAGTGTCCTAACTCATGGATGTGCATCATCATCATCATCCTCATTAGCCTCCTCATCTTGCTCCTCCTCATCTACATCTGCAAAGATGTCAGGTGTGGTAGCATCATCATTCGTGGCTACATCTATGTGATCATCATCTATGTCCCCTCTATGGCTTGGAGCAGGTCCGAAAAAACCCATAGGGTGATGTAAAGGGAACATGAGTGTTGGCCTCCCTGTAGTCCACCACTCCTCATAACCTTGAGTATTACCTATGTCATCAGCCTTAGATTTTGGGGACAAGTTAGGGTTCTCATCATCTAAATCACTAAAGTATACATCATCCCCCCTGAGATGGCAGTCATCCCTAAGACCTATTGCGTTATGTGTTGATCATTACAATGATGGTCTAGAACATGGAGCCACCTAGGTATGCCCAAATTGTCTCATCACCCTATCATAATAAAATGGTCTGACCACATAATCATGTCATCCCAACATAAATTGGTCCATCTGTAGTCTACACAACTCATGTCAGTGATCTACCCACAATGGTATCCACTGATAGGGCCTTCAACATATATAATGCTCATCTAACTAGACAAAAGTAATCGTCCAGTATAGTAAATCTTCCTCCTTCGAAGGTCATCTAAGGGGGTAGCTAAATACTCTTGACTTGCCTACAACCATTGTAAGAGGAAATACAGTGGGCCTAGTAAATTTAGTGTGCTCAAAGAACCATATCTATAGCAGAGTGACAATGTATAGATGCTCTCGGATGAATCTCGAAAGGAAAACAACACTCAATATCAATAATTTAGATAACTATGAGCAAATCAGTAGTTTTGCGCAATTCCCCATGGATGATCATGGTTTTTTATTTCTCCATCCCTTGTGATAGTGTGCACCAAGCAACCGTCTCAAGTGTGCCCCTGGACATCATATAGAACCAACATAAGGGCCACAGTGATAGTATGATGATGTCCGACCGTCAAGGATGAATGGTGACACGTCTAAGTGTTGGAGGGGCCACAGTGATAGTAATGATCCACCGTAAGAGTGGTGACCGTTAATTTAGGAGCCATTTAAGCTCCACAAGTGGTTTGATGCTCGAGCATCGATGGGCCACTCTACATAAGAAAAAATATCATCTCTCATTTGAGCGAAGGATCTATTAGTAACTAGCTGCATATACTCACCACAAATGGGGATGCGTAAGATGTGGTGAATGTCTTCTAGTGTGATGGTCATCTCTCCTATGGGAAGATGAAAATTACAAGTACTCGCATCCCATCTCTATACTAAGGCTAGTAGCATGCTTTCATGGTACCCGATGAGTCCAGTTTATGGTTCAATTTTGATAGAGTTTATTATCAATTTTCTATAGTTGTCATAGACTTTGATGCTTGGATGTTTATAGTTTTATGATATTTCCTCAAAACCATAGACATTGGGCATAAGCTTATTTTTGTAACCTTTGAATGACATTGACATGCTATATAAACTATCTATGTTAATTTTACATGTGGATTAATGATTGTTACTTTAAAATAATTACATATATGCAGTTGTTGTGCAAACTAATATTGTCATGTAGATATAATTAGAGGCCTGCAATTCAGGAAGATTCCTCCAATTGGTCATTCGCCATATCGGTCAACAAGGTATTCATTCAATGAAGGAAGACACTCGACAATAAGAGATTCCTCATTCAAATCGAAATTGTAACCACCTTGTAAATAGTCTTAATTGTCTATTGAGCGAATAAAGGTGTTACTATTGTGCTAGATTTGCATTAAGGAAAACATGCCTAACCAGATTTTGTGCATGCATAATCACCTCTCCACCTTTTATGCTTTCCATAAAGTGGAATCCTCTGGTTCTATTAGAGTTGACTGCCTTGCTAGGTGATTAGTTAGTAGCTTCTATAAATAAGACTCGGATGCTCCTTCTTACGAGGTTTTTTAATTTGATGATGTACTAGCATTCTTAGATTTTTAGTAATACAGTCATGTTGCTCGATTGTACTCATGTTTTCCAATGAATAGAATGAATTTATAAGTTCATGCATCTGATTTTACCTTTGTTTTAGGAGATATTCATCCAAGGGGCCCCACTTGGTGAGTATTCCATCCTTTAGTTTAGTTATTATTTTTTGTTCCATAATTAGTTAAAAATCTAGCATGGTTTATTCCTGTAGCCACTAGAATTCCATTCTGTGACTGTTCTTGCAGCCAAAGTAGACAGAGTAGTTCCCTATTTTTCTCTCATATTTTCATTTTTTTCATGCATTTAAGCTTAGTATAGTTATTGGTTGATGCTCAACACTTATGATATTTCCTTGCAAGCAATTTACTTTCAAAATTGTGTCTTTCTTAGTTGTAGGATGAATATGGCCACTTTGGATTCTTAGTGCACATACTCTATTGACCGATTTCAAGTTTATGTCCCTAGGTTGAGAAGTTAAATGCACCTTCATGATGATTGAGATAGCTATTCAGGTTAGATGTCCAATCTCTGAATCATAGCTGCAAGGGCTTAGTTGTTAAAATCATTATAGGAGGCTAACATTTTTGGTGTTGTTGTTGAGACATATTTCAATTCTTATTCATCTGGTAACTAATGGCAACCCCCATATCCATCCAATTATGGAGGATATCCCCCACATCCTTGGAATAACCCTCCAAATTCCTAACCCAATCACCAAAAATCTCCACCCCAGTGGCAAAAACCTTAGGGGAATTGGCAATAGTTTCAAGGAAATTGGTAGCCACCTCCAGGAAACTGGCAACAAACATCTCAATGGAGGGGAGGATAGAAATGGCCAAACCAGACAACCAGTTACAAGCAAGAACCTTCTCATCCCCATCAACCTACTATAATGCCTCCTCCTACTAGTTTAAGTTCAAATGCACCTAAACCTACTCAGCTACTAGATCAGCCCACACCTAACCCAAATAATAAACCACAAC
Source organism: Sequoiadendron giganteum (assembly GCA_007115665.2). Classification (NCBI taxonomy): domain Eukaryota; kingdom Viridiplantae; phylum Streptophyta; class Pinopsida; order Cupressales; family Cupressaceae; genus Sequoiadendron; species Sequoiadendron giganteum. The sequence goes on from CM021108.1 coordinate 187,916,152, forward strand.
AACAACTAGTATACTCTTTTGATCCACATCAATTCCTTGCATATGATGTGAGTGTAAGTGACATCCATTTGCATTCAGGAACTACTTTTCTAGCTCCTTCTACACCCATTATCATTGAGCTTCCTGTAGAATAAGAGGAGCCTCTGAATGTCCCCATTCAGCCAAGTGCACCTAAAAATCCTGAACCAATCCCAGTCAAGTAGATTGAACCAAAACCATGATTCTCCTAGAGGTTGGAAACTGTGAAACAAAAGAAAGAGAAGAAGGACACAAATTTTGACATTTTAGATCAGTTGAAGCATATATGTGTCCAAATACCTCTATTTTAGGCTATAAAAGATGTTACCATATATGGAAAAGAAATCAAGGAAGCATGCCTTAAGAAGCCAGGAAGGAAGAAGAAAGACCCCTCTATGGTTTATGTGGTGGGACAACTAGTTGACATCATGCTTGCAAAAGTGACTGTTCCCAAATATAATGACCCAAGGAGTCCTATGGTAGGAGTTGTTATAAATGGGATGTAGATAAAGAATGCTCTAATTGATTTGGGAGTAGAAATAAATGTAATGACTAAGGATATCCTGTAGCAACTAAATATTGCAAGCATGAGACTTACTCCTACTATCCTATAGCTTGCTGATAGTTCTATTGTTAAGCATGATGGTATAGTAGAAGATCTTGTGGTAACTCTAGACTCTTGGGAGTACCCAACTAATTTTATGATTCTTTCTCTTAAAGCCACACTAGGCAAGTACCCCATTATTCTTGGAAGGCCATGGTTAGCAAAAAAAAATGCTTATATTGGATGTTGGACATGAGACATGACCATTTTTGATGGAAAGAGCACCAAAAAACTTGTTCTCTACCCTCCTGCTCAACCCTCCCATGATAGGAATGATCCCATATGGCCACATGTTGGTGAAGAGGCCAAGGAAGTTAATTTTGTGGCACAACTTATGATGTTAGGTAGAAGTTCTCTCATGCAGCTTCAAGATGAAGATGAAGTATTGGCTAACATAATTCAAAACCATTATGAGGTAGAGGAAGTATCATCCTCTCATGTATTTGACTCTCCTTATCCAGTGAAGACACTCTTGCCCACTCTTCCTATAGTCGCTCTTCCTACAACCACTATTCCTACAAAAACATGTATATCTCATACATTGCTGCCATATGAACTCAAGGTACCAATCATTAGTGAAGCATCTATGGTAGATTTAACTACACAAGTGTAGGTGTCAAAAGGAAAATATATGAATATCAACAAAAAACTAAGTGAAGAACAACAATTGTTGTTTGAAAACTTACCAAGAGCCCGCCAATTTCCATTTACGTGGGAATATCATGATATGAATGGATTGGACCCTCATATTTGCACTCATAAGATATACATAAGAGATGATTGTACACAAATGAGGCAACCAAAAAGAAGAATTAACCTTGCACTGAGAGAAATTGGAAAAGGGGAACTATATAAATTGCTAGATGTAGGATTTATCTACCCCATTTCAGATAACTAGTGGGTGTCCCCATTGGTGATTGTGCCCAAAAAAGGAGGGAAGTGGTGAGTTTGTGTTGATTATAGGGAACTTAATGTTGCCACCAGAAAGGACCATTTTTCTTTACCTTTCATAGATTAAGTTTTGGACTCACTTGCAAGAAAGCAATACTTTTCTTTTCTAGATGGATTCAGTGGAAATAACAAGATCTAGATTGCACTAGAGGACTAGGAGAAGACCGCATTTACCTATCCATGGGGGGCCTATTCCTACTCATTACTTCCATTTTGATTATGCAATGAACTTGCAACTTTTCAGAGAGAATTCATTAGCATATTTTTAGATATCTCTCTTGATTGCATGTAAATCTATATGGATGACTTCACTACCTATGGTGTTGATTTAAATGAAGCATTGGAAAATATCAAGAGAGTCCTAAAGAGATGTGAAGACCAAAATCTATCTCTAAATAGTGAAAAGTGCTTCATGATGATGTAGGAATGTGTAGTTCTTGGCCACTACATCTCTCACAAAGGAATTCAAGTAGATCCTACAAAGATTGAGGTGATCACCAATCTACCTATCCCTACAAAAAAAACAATGTTAGGATTTTCTTAGGACATGTAGGTTATTATAATACATTCATCAAAGAATTCAGAAAAATGGTGTAACCATTGTATAATCTCCTAACTAAAGATGTTGAACTCCAATGGATAGAAGACTATGACAAGGCATTTTCTGACTTGAAAGAAACTTTAACTCATGCTCCTATACTCAAGGGTCCTGATTGGGAGTTTCCTTTTTGCATCCATATAGATGCATCAGACTGTAGTTTTTGAGTAGTCTTAGGAAAAAAAGAAGGAGCTATTAAAAATTCTATTTATTTTGTCAACAAAAATCTACAAGGAGCTGAATTCAACTATACAGTGACAAAAAAAGAAATGTTGGCAGTGATGTATTCCCTAAAAAAATTTAGGCACTACATAACATGCTACTATATATTTGTGCACACTGATCATGCAACCATTAGATACCTCATGAATAAACCTATGATTTTAGGAAGGCTAGCAAGATAGTTATTGCTGATGCAGGAGTTTGACATGACCATTGTGGATAAACTAGAGAAGACCAATGTTGTTGCAGAATTTCTTTCGAGGATGACTACATCAGAGGATAATCAAGTCATAGATGAATCTTTACCTAATGAGCATTTATTTTCCATCAGTGTGCAAACACCTTGGTATGCTGACATAGCTAATTATCTACTCACAAGGAGAGTTCCTCTTCATTTCTCTCCAAAAGAGAGGAGGGTGCTCATTGAATTTTTTTTTCCTTTCTCATGGATTGTTGGATGTTTGTTCTACACTGGACTAGACCATGTCATGAGGAGATGTGTGAGAGAAGATGAGACATATGATATTTTGCATGCATGTCACAATGAACCCTGTGGAGGGAACTTTGCAGCCAAGAGGACATCAATGAAGATTTTGAACCCAGGATATTACTGGCCCACACTCCACAAGGATGCAGGAAGATATACTGTAAGGACTTGTGATAGATGCCAGAAGATGCATTGGCCAACCGAATCTGATGAGATGCCACTTTACCCCCAAGCAGTAATCACTCCATTTGATAAGTGGGGATTGGATTTTATAGGACCCATTGATCCTCCATCAAAAGGTAAATCCTATATCTTGGTATGCACTGATTATGTAACCAAATGGGTAGAATTTAAGGCCATGAATCATGCAAGAGATAATAAGGTTGCAAAATTTCTTTATGAAGAAATTTTCACATAGTATGGGGTTCAAAGAGAGATAGTGACTGATCAAGGGGCTCAATTCACTTCAAACCTTGTTACAACACTAGTAAATGAGTACAAAATTAGGCGCATGAAGTCTACTCCTTATCAACCCTAGGCCAATGGCCAAGTTGAGGTGACCAATAGAGAAATTGAATCCATTCTAACCAAAACAATGGCTATCCATAGAAAGGATTGGAAAAGCAGACTACGAGAAGTTTTTTGGGCCTACATAACTACCTGGAAAACAACTACATGATTCACTCCATTTGAGTTTCTATATGGAAAGACAACTATGATGCCCATTGAATTTGAGCATAAGACTCTTAGGACTATAGCGTATTTGGGCTTGGATATCTTTGAGGCACAAAGGGACAAAATCATGCAGCTGAATGTTTTGGATGAGATGAGGAAGGAAACTTTGCATCACATAGAGGTACTGCAAAATTAGAGAATAAAGTGACATGATAAATTCATAAAGGATAAGAAATTCTAGCTAGGTGATTGGGCACTACTCTATGACTCAAGATATCAAGATAATGCAAAAAAATGTAAACAAGGTGGCTAGGACCATATGAGGTTGCTGAAGTCTTTCCCAATGGAGTTGCTCAGCTCACTACCATTGACCTTGCTAGATTTGAGCTGCTTGTCAATGGTCATCACCTTAGATTGTATCATAGGCCAACTTCCAAGGAGGAATTCTTGCAGAAATTCACTCAGCATGCAACACCCAAACTTCCTGTAGCCAAAGGAAGTGGACCTAGTGTCCCTCCTTTTGGCTAACCAAGGTATGTCACTTTTCATAATAAATACTTCCACTATGTGGCAGTCCACTTCTTCACCCATCCGCCCATCCATCTCTACCTTTCTCTCTCTTCCATCCCGCGACCATCATTTCACTTCATTCCATTTCACCCCATTCCACTCCACTTTCATTAATTTCTCAATTGATTTCTTAAAAGTAACTCGTACTTTCTCCATAATATTTACAATAAATATTCCACAAATTTAGGTATGTGTGCATTAAGTTGTTATATCTTAATTTTATTTTAGTACATTCATTTAATTGATTTAAACTAATATGAACATTCTTTATAGAATGTAATTGTTCCCTGCCTCTGTCAAATAGCCATTACCAACTTGTATGTGAGGAAACATGTGAAAATTTAGGTTGGGGGGAAAATGTTTGAATATAGTGTCCGTGTGTCTGTCCATATTGGCCCACGTCAGCAAAGTTTAAATTATTAAGCCGATTTGAAATCTGAGTGAGATGAGGACTCACATGTGTGAAAGGACATCAACCGCTGCCATTTTTCTTGATCGAATAGATTTCATTTATTACTCATTTACTACCTTTATTGCTCTTTTCATAATATTAAGCTAAAAAGGTAAAATTCAGATGACACTAGCGTTGGAAATTTAGTAGCATTGCAGGAAGGAGAAGTTTAGCTTTCAGACGAAGATTGTAGGAAGGGAAACTTTGCAGAGCAATTCTTTGATTGCAAACAACTAAATAATGGGAGGTGGGTTAATTCAAAATGAACCCACAGTTCATGATGTATCATTGTAGGATGCACCCTACCAAGCCGAGTTCAGAAACTGTGGATGGTTAGATTATTTCTTGAAGTTGAATGGTTTTAATGAAGACGTTGTGTTGGAATTTTCCCGAAAATTGTCTGAAGGAAAGGCCATAGTAAAAGGGTTGGAGGTCACAACTATTGAAGAAAGGATTGCAAAAGTTATGGGTTGCCTACTGATAGTAAACATTACCCTACTACTAGAGATGTCAAGTCAGCTAGGGCCGAATTTATAGAACCTGGTGATCCTCCCTTGAGTGTGGACAAACAAGTTGCAAAGAGAACTTCTCTACCCGAGCTATGGAAGAAAGAAACTATTTATGTTATGAAATACATTACTTGTGATGGTCAACAGTCGAATATACATTTTGTGCATTTCAAAATCTTGAATCACACGAGGCAAGGGAGAAGAATGAATGTGCCAAATTTTCTATACCACCTTATTTCTATCATGGCATCTGAGACCCAAAAAGGTAGGGACAATTCCGTTTCCCACCATTGTCTGATCAAATTATTAGTTGAGAAGTCTTTGCATGATGTGTCTAATATGACTTGGGAAAAATTCTTGAATATTGATCAAATTATACTGGAGCATTTGTGTCATAGGATTTTTTCTCAACCTCATAGGGTTAGTAGGAGAATGAGCAATGATGGAGCCACTCTTAGAGCCTTAACTTCTGGCACAAGCCCTAGTGTAAACCCTCCTATAGCCAAAAAAACCATAAAGATTAGTTCTTCTGAGGTAGAACATTAAGACAAAGAAATTTCCTCTCCATATTTTGATGATGATGTTTCTCTTCGAATCCTAATGAGAAATAGGGCATAAAAGGAGGCAGAAATAAGGGAAAAGCTAAAAATCAAATGACAAAAAAATAAGTGCCAAGCTCTAAGAAATGAAAGGTTGACATTGTTCCTCTTGTAGCGAAAGAAAAACATGAAAGCCCTCCTAGGAAATCAAGACCAGTTGGGCCAACCTTTGGTGTATCTCTAGAGGGAAGCCCTAAGCCTAGAGAAACATCACGAGAAGATACAAAAGCTCTAATGGAGCAGGTGCATGTTGAGAAAAAGGACATATTTGAGGAAGCAACAAAATAACACTAACAGATCTTGTTGAAATTGTAGAACAAGTTGAGGAAAATCAGGAGCTCCTGAAGCATGAGAAGAAGCAAGAGTTCCTGCAAAAAGAGAAAGAGCAAGAAGAAGAGGCCCTACAGCCAAAACTCGGAGAATGGTCAGTGCCCCTACAGCTGGTATTGGTTGAACAAATAAATTCCCTGTAGTTGGAGCTATACGAGGATCAAGCAAAAGTGCTAACAAAAATGTTGGTAGGAATACATAGGCTCTCTGATTTTTCAATGCACATGGTAGCCATGAACTTATGGAAAGAAATAAAAAGGATGGAAGAAGAATGGAAAAAGGATAAACACAAGCTAAAGAGGTAAATTCAAAAGAGAGATGAAGAAATTGCAGATAAGAATGAAGAAATTGTTGCTTTAAAAGGAAAGGTGGATAATATGATAGCCTTAGTACCTCAGATATTAGAGTGTAGGACTCCTCCACTGGTCTATGCTCTGTATTTGAAGGAGAAGCATCTTTATTTTAAACTATCAAGGATTGTTTCAAGTTTGAATCCTTCCATTGAGACTCCTCTTGAATGTGTTAATGCTTGTTAGATTGCTCCTCCTGAAATGAAGAATTTGTTGTGTGAATTATATTTGCATAATTATATTGTGACCCAAGACCATGATTGGAATCCATTTTTGTATGTTGGGGATATCCAATTAAGGGAATTTATGTCCTAGGTATAGAATGAAATCAGTTGGGGAAAATAGTTTAAGACTTATAGGAAAATTGAATCCAACACTCCCTATCCATCAGAGCTGAATCTAGAAATCCTGAAGACATTTTTAGGGATTGGCATAGAATTATTTACTGGCCAAGCTATGGAAATAGGATCTTGTCTGAGAGAGAAGTAGTTTATAAAGAATATGAGGAGGTAGCAAAAACCACAGGGGAATCTATAATGGGATACCTATCACAAAGGTGGAACAACCTAAGTGACGAATTGAAATAAGATGATCCTCACTCTATGCAAAGCTATGCTACAAAAATTAAGAGAGTTGATAGATATATACAGATTGGGAGGACAAAGGGACAATTTTGGCTTGCCTTGACTTTTCAGCCACCTATCTTATTGAGGCTTGTGCTAAATTTTAGGTATTACCAATATGATATAGCTAATGAGAGACAAAGATGGAGAAGGTTGGATAGAAAAAAAGGGTTCTATAGGGACCCTAATTCATGCACAACAAAAACTGATGTAGGACAGCTGGTAGTTGCAAATTTCAAAACATTGACCAAGCAAAAGAACAACCCTTCCTCTGCTGGAGGACCAACAAGACCTTAGGTTGGGGGGAGTGATAATTTCAGTTTATGGTTCAATTTTGATAGAGTTTATTATCCATTTTCTATAGTTGTCATAGACTTTGATGCTTGGATGTTGATATTTTTATGATATTTCCTCAAAACCATAGACATTGGGCATAAGCTTATTTTTGTAACCTTTGAATGACATCGACATGCTATATGAACTATCTATGTTAATTTTACATGTGGAAATTAATGATTGTCACTTTACGATAATTATAGATATGTAGTTGTTGTGCGTACTAATATTGTCATGCAGATATAATTAGAGGTTCGCAATTCAGGAAAATTTTACGAGTTGGTCATTCACCATATCGATCAACAAGGTGGTTAGTCTATGAAGGAAGACTCTCAACAGCAGGAGATTCCTCATTCAAATTGAAATTGTAAATACCTTGCAAATATTCTTAATTACCTGTTGAGCGAATATAAACATTATTTTTATGCTAGATTTGTGTTAAGGAAAACATGCCTGACCAGATTTTGTGCATGTGTAACTACCTCTCCACTTTTCATGCTTTCTCTAAAGTGGTGTTCTCTCTTTTTGTTGGAGTTGACCACCTTGCTAGGTGATTAGTTAGTAGCTTCTATAAATAAGACTCGAACACTCCTCAGGAGGTTGCTTAATTTTGTGAGGTAGCAGAATTCTCAGTTCTTTTAGTAATATAGCCATGCTACTCAATTATACTTATATTTTCCAATGAATAAAATGAAGTTATAAGTTCATGCATCTGAGTTTACCTTTGTTTTAGGGGATACTCATCCAAGGTGGCCCACTTGGTGAGTATTACATACTTTAGTTTAGTTATTTATTTTTTTCCGTAATTAATTAAGAATCTGGCATGGTCTATTCCTGTAGCCACTAGAATTCCATTTTGTGACTGTTCCTACAACCAAAGTAGACAAACTAGTTTCCTGTTTGTTCACTCAAATTTTCATTTATGATTTTAGCAGCATTTATTGCATTGAGCTCCACTTTGGATTCTCAGCACTTATGCTTTAAGTTTATGTCCTTGGGTTGAGAAGTTGAATGCACCTTCATGATGATTGGGATAGCTATTCAAGTTATATGTCTAATCTATTAATCATAGCTGCAAGAGCTTAATTATTAAAATCATTGGAGGAGGCTGACAGTACCTCATAGGTGGCATGAGGTATACCCAAAATAGACCAACCTCCTATAACAAATGAATTTCCTCCTTTGATAGGCATCACTAATTCTCAAAGTAAAATTTCTTCCCCTTGAGATGCTTCTTGGCTCAAGGAGGTACCTAAAATATGATAAATTACATAAAATAAGTCCTAAAACAATCAATCAACATCACTAGAGTTGTTCTAAGATGCTTCTCAGAAAAAATGGACACCTAAACCATTTTTGGACGAAGTCTTGGGACACTATATCCATTCTAGGAAACTTTACACCAAAGTGGGACGCATTGTGAAAATCTATTCTAAGGTCATATAATTACTCAGATTACATGGAAAAGTATAGTACAGGTATAGAAACGAATAAAACGTAAAGCATAATTCACTCACCATACACCAGAGGATGCTCCACTGTGCATCATCATGAACCAAGTCCAATCTTGAAGGCTTGTACAACCTACAAGTTGGCATCTTCACTTACTCTACACCAAGGTAAATTTGCAACAAGGTAAAAGTCAAATGAATAGTGAAAAGATTCATTTTCAATAGTATATAGTAAAACCCTAATATATAAATTTTATTCATTTAAAAGGGAATGTTCATTAAAATCAACATATTGGGGGCTAGAGGACTTTGTTTCTGACATCGTTCATTATGTTGGATTCATAATTTTTATCTTGTTTTCATCAATTGTCTATCATTATGTGGTATGGTACTTGGAAATACCCTATAATTCAACTTGTGTAATTTGATGTGGTTTTATGCTCACCTTGATTCCACCTCTATAAAGAAAGAAAAATCATGGGGCATACGTCTACCCTCAAATTCAATTTTCTGTAGAAGTTTGATAAAAGGATTTTTGAATGACTAATGAATATGTGTTGCAGGATGCAATTCCTAACATTTTGGATTTGTAGGTAGCTATAGTGGGGGCTTCATTCTCCCTAATGAATCCATATGAGTATCCTTTTTCCTAGTAGTTATTTCCTTTAGCTTGCATATTCATGTGGTATCATATGGCAGCTAAAGTGGGTGCTAAATGTAGTGTCAAAAAAAGTAATCCTTTTCTCACACTTTATTTAAAGTAATTAACACATAATTAACTTAGTTATGCTTTGGAGTGGTGTTGTAGGGTGTTTTACACATTCACACCTCTCCAAATCCCTTATTTAATTAAAATACATTTATATTTCACCTTTTACAAGAGTGTTGTAAGACATTTTCACACTCTCCTAAGGTCTATTCACCTAATTAAGCCTAATGGACCCCTCTTGTACTTAAATTAGGCCCTACTTATGGTTTTGTAAAGTGTTTAAACACACTTTCACATCTATCTAGGGTCGTATTAATTGATGGTGGTTAATTAGACTTAATTTCCCATAAATAATTCAAATTCATTTGCACCTCCCGAAGATCTATCCTGACACCTAGAAATCAAATGACATAACCTTGAATGTGACAAATTTTAGGTCCCAAAAAGTGTGCCAGTACCCATTCGCCACTAAGGGCTAATGGGTCCTCCCTTAATAGGACCCCACTTTCTTGGCATATTCTAACTAGGTTTTTGATCCTATTTTCACCCCTCGGAGCTTGGTCTTGGAAAGTGAGCTAGGACCTATTCACTAAAGGTGGTGAATGGGTCCTCCCTTAAGAAGGGCCCTCTTTTTGAATTTCATTCCTGGAAATATTTTAATTAATTTCATTTCTAGATCCAAGGTCAGGCTGAATTCTTTGAATTTGAGGGTTAGATCTCTAATTTAGCATAAATACAAGGTTATTTTAACATAATATCACCTAGCAATCCTAAGAAAGAAAACTAGAGCAATATTACAAGCAAGAAGGACAAAGCATTCAAGAAAAAGTGAATTTTGGAGAAATATTTTAAGATCTTCAAGCTCATTTTGTATCTAGGATCAATCATTATTAAAGGTTTATGATAGATGCCTATGGAGAATCATGAAGGATTATAGGTGTTGGGAGATGCACAAGTCATACAACCAAGCCTAAGAACTTATTTTTGGAGTGATTCCATCTTCTATAATCATCCTATTTTCCGCCTACAAGAGGTATTTTTAGATTTGTGATTCATTGGATGGATTAGACATATTCATTAGTGAGTCATTTACATTGTTCACATTGCATTCAAGGGTTTATCCTAACACAATGGGGTAGAATTTCCTTTACATTCTCTTAGATCTTAGTCTTAGACACACTTAAGATTGAGATTGCATACTCTATTACATGTTTTAGATTTTTATTCATCATCAAAGGTTTAATTACCAACAAGGGGTTTGACTAAGGAAAACCTATATCCACCAACAAGATACCAAATTTATTTTTTAAGTTTAGGTAGATCTAGATTCGAAAATAGGAAATTCAAAGTGCAACGGAGGAGAGAAGACTTGGAAGTTGCAACCTAGATTTAGAGATTTATGGGAAACCCTAACAGAACCCATTCACCTTTGAGGGAAAATGAGTCCCTATTGAGGGATGATCGCATTAGATTCTAGAAATTTCAAGCTTCGGTTCCAGTTCAAATCTCCCCAAAACAGCTTACCAGGACCCATTCGCCTTTGGTGGTGAATGAGTCCATGTTAGCAACATGGAAATGTCAGATTTCACCAAGTGCATAGTTTCATTACCTTCTTTCTCCTTCAGACAAATTGCATTTTCCTTATGTTTTGTGTTCAATTTATGTATTAGTGTGTTAGATCTAGGATTAGGGTTTGTTCATTATCCTAGTTCTTTCTCCTCAAATTAAGATCTATCTCACCACCTCATCCTTGCATAAAGGAAAGAGTACAAGATCCCTCAATCTTGATTCAATTCACCTCTTGGGTATATATTTTTTTCAAGATTCTAGGATCTCATCTTTTGAATGAAACATCCATTGTGGAGAATAGGTGGATTGGAAACATTCTTCTCTCCTCCCTTTTCTCCACATTTCAATGTGAAAACTATTTATTGAGTTAAAGACCCTGTATTTGGGTTGTGTTATATTGAGTTTACATTTGTCACATTATGTTGGACATTAAAAGATTTTTTGCAAGTTTTTGATGTTTATACATCTTAAAGCCACTAAAATTTGAGATTAAGGGTCGATTTGAGAACCTAGTGTTGCCATAGGGGATCATTTATTGTTTTTAAAGTCCACAATTGGTATAAATGGTAAGGGTGAATAATATTTAGTCATTGAACTAGACTATTATAAGAATATTTGTTATATCATAGGGTAAACCAAGTATTTAAATCAAGAATATTATTAGTAATATTGTGAAAATATAACCCATTAACAATATTACTAATAGTAAGAGCAATAATGCTCATTATCTATTCATAATGTAACAATTATGTGAAGCCCCAATGTGTATATATTGATTTTTATTGTGATTGTGATTCATGTTATGTATGACCCACACAAGTGTTAACCTCGAGGATATTTGATTAGTGATAGGTATTCATTGGACCATTCCAATGACCGTTGTTTGAGCTACTACTAGAGACTAGCCAATATTCACCTGGTTCATGGAGGTGAAGATTGATATGGGATACCCGGACCTTATGATTAAGATACAATAATGGTTGTGAGGGTAGGGACTCACACGTGTGGATAACTATAATCTAGGGTTAACCATTGTATCAAGGGGGTTCACTGGTTGTCATTGAGGGCACGGAAGTGACTGATGCCATGTGTTACCCAAGATTACGAAGAAGATAGTTGACAATATCACTAAGATCATGAACTAGTATTTATTAGGAGCTACTTCTTCTTTGGTTTACATTCTTGTCATTGATGGCCTATAGGCGATTAAAGTTGGAATCTACTAGGTTATGGTAGGTTCACTACTTGGGGCAATCCTTGGGATGGTGGATGGACCTGTGGTGTAGTATGGGATGCACTAAATCCCCTTCCCATTTTTCATACTATATACTCGACCTTGTAAGTGTTGAAGTGAGAAACCAAAATCTTTAATTTGCAACACCAAATAACCTCCACAAGCAATAGAGAATAAATAATAAAATATGCTATCCACCGAACAAGAATTACAATATGATCAAGAAGATGATCAATATGTTCTAGACGAAAAATATGCTAGAGATGCCTTGCTTATAAAGGCAAGGTGAGAGATAGGATTATACAAGATCATGACAAGTATCTTAATCCTATCACATGAGAAAACTAACTCATAACTATTGAGAAGTTGTTGATTTGACATTGTTGTCATTGATGTCAAAACCTGGGATACAAAAGGTTGTGCTTTAGATGATATACACAAATGATCTATCCTATTATATGTTATTATGTTGCATATTTATCCTTGATTTGGATATGGCAGTACTTCTTTTTAGGACATCTATGGAAGACAATTAATGAAAAATAATGAAGACTAATCTTTTGATATTGGTTGTTGTGCCTAAAGCTTATTCTGGGTATCCTTGCTATCCATACATTCATGTAGCATGTTACAAGTTTTGGTATGTTTAATTCCATTCCTCCGGTTGGTTCTAAAATTGACGATGATCGAGATTTGGTCTTGGTTGTGGAATTACTATCGGCTTTGGAATATATCTCATGTAATTCAAAGTTCACTATTTTTTGGTAATTATGCTAGGTAATGAAATTATCTTATGTATGACCTATTTATGGGTCTTGTGGTAATGTGGTAAGAATATCTTTATGTGTGACCTATCCTTTGGGTCTGGTGCTAGCATGCCAATCCTTATTGAATATTTCAAGGTTGTTCTTCAAGCCAAAATGTTTTTCTAGGCCGACTAATTTTGTTCTCCGACTATATATATAGAACATCTCTTTGTTACTGAACAAGCAAAGTGGTGTGTGTATGACTAGCGAAAAGGGTGAGAAGTATTATGTGACAAGAAACATAGAAGGAAGTGAAAAGAAAGTGTCGGGAAGAAGTAATATGTATTGGTGAGGTTGTGCAAGGAATGTGGGCAGAAGATTCTTGATCGGATATGTTGTAGACAAATATTATGCTCTAAACCAGAATTGACTTCATGCATATGTAGATGTGGCTTCATCAGTTCATGTTTTGTCTATTTTGTAATTATATTTTTTTGTATTAGTTGGGTAGTGAGCCCATCGGTAGTGAGCCTTACCTACAGTGAGCATTTTAGTTGTGAACCCTTGTAAAAATCACCTTAGCTGGTATCACCTAAACCAATGCTCTATAATTGAGAATTAGCATTCTCCATGGTTTTTCCCATCTTGGGTTTCCATGTAAATTCTGGTGTTCATTGTGCATGGTGTTGTTAAGTGATTTCATGTTCATATATGTTTTAATTATTATCGGATTGATTTAAGATTTCTCCAGATTAATTAAAGTTAAGGGAAAGTGTTTTGTGATAACTGATTCACCCCCCCTCTCAGTTATCTAGACTGTTCAACAATTGGTATCAAAGCCTAGTCCCTTGCAGATAGACCTTAACCACCTAAGGGATATCTTGGTAGTTTGAATAGATGGTAGGAAACTATTACTTTGATGAAGAGATGAAGACAATATTAGATGATATGGAGAGCATAAAATCTAAAAAGTGAGGAATTAAAAGAAAACATCAAGGAGGAAAATTATTGTATCTCAAAGCTAAGGGAGCAAATCAAGAAATTCAAAGGAAGAAACAAAGAGGTTAGCAAGGAATTAAAGGATTCAAAGGAAAGTGCTATGAATCTAAAGCTATGGTTGGATGAATGCGAGAAGACTAAAGAAAATCTCAAAGATACCATCAAAAAAACAATTGAAGAATGGAAGGAGACTAAAGAAAATCTAAGAGACACCATCAAAAAGAAATTAGAAGAAAATGAAAAGTTAGATCAAGAGTTAAGAAGGTTGAAATTGAAAGCAAGAATATGTGAAAGTAGCATAATTCTGGATCAACTCTTTTCCCTATAGAAATGTCACAAGGATAAGGAAGGACTTGGCTTCTGAGGTGAAAGCTCAAATCAGAATACTAAGGGTAAAGACAAAGTAGTTGAATTTGAAGCAAGATCTGTAGTAAAAAGCAAGTTTTGGAACTCTAGAACATCTATAAAAGACCTTCAGTCACACAACCAAATGCTCAAAGTTACTTATCATTTAATGGTCATTATTTTCTATTGAAAAAATTTAGACATAAGGCTATAGAGTGTAGAACCAAGAAGGAACTCGGTACTCAATGCTTTAACTATCACAAGTTTGGTCACAAAGAAAGTCATTGCAAAATTCAATTATCTAATCTGGCTAGAAGGAATGGAATGAATATCTCTTTCATGGTTATTTCTACTTATGCCATGGTTATGGTCATAAAAATAAGTAGTATAGATCTAGGGTTCACTCAGTTGAGTCAGGAAAAAGATGTTACAAATGCAGTCAATTCAAACATTATGCTAACACATGCAAATGTGTTGCTCTGTGAAACTCTAAAAATAAAAAGGAGGTTGCAGAATCAAATGAATCTAAGAAGAAGATAGTCATGGTTTGGAAGAAAGAGGAAACAAGTGCAGGGAGTCCTTCCATACCAGATCTTGGTACAATCTCTTCCAGAATCTGAGAAAACTACCTTGGCTTAGGGGGAGTTCTATAATACATAACCTATTGGTTCCCCCTCTCTGAAGTAATATTGATGTGCTTCCGACATGACTAAGTTTGATCCGGTTGGTGATGCATGATGAAGCTTAATCTGGTTGATTGAAAAGTGAAGTACAATTGTTGGCATCATTGATGTACATTTTTGGCAGTGAAATCATCATGAGAAATTAAGGATAAAAGATGGAGTTTCAAATCATTTCTCATAGTTTTTAAAGAAGGAGAAGAGGTTTCCCTGAGTGATAAAAGTATTGAAGAAGCTAAGCATGATGATGGAATCTGTATTGGTTGACAGTGAATCCAGTGGCAGTATTCCTCTAAAGCTGAAGGGAGTAGAGTTGGACGAAATTGATCATTGGAAGATGAAGGAAATCAAAATAGGGTGTAAGATCGATTAATTGCAGAATGCAAGAGCACTAGGTATGGATCTATTGGGAGAATTCCCTTGGATTGACAACAAGGAGTCTATATTTTTCCTGTTAAGTCAATTCAAGGATGGAAACATCATTTTGGACAAACCCTATTTGATCATTGAGGAAGCCATTGAAGCCATTATTGGATTGTGCATAGTTGGTGACCTCCCTGGGAAGAAAATGGTGAAATACAAAGACATGGAGGAACCTATTGGTATCAACAAAGAACCTTGAGCTCTACTAATAAATACCATTGTCGATCCTATAGTAAGGTATGTTGGTTATAGTATCTCATACAAAATCTATTTTCAAAATTGTGAAGGTTCTACATTTACTATTGCTATGTATCTTGTGCATAAGATGGTGAAGGAAAATCAATAGTTTGACTTGTGTAGACTAATAATGGGAAACCTAATTGAGAATGTCAAAATGTCTTTGGTTAAGAGCTATCCCTTCCGGTTTGGGTCTCTGCTCATGTGTTTAGTATTCTACTTTTTGAATTCGTTACCATCAAAGGAGAATGTTAAGTGGAAGTATGACATCCCTATTGGAAAGCAAGTTTACAAATATTTGGAATACTTGGAAGATAAATTAAATGCATGGAAAGTTTATTTCTCATCCTTTTAGATGGATCTGTTCTCTGGTGTGATAGTGTCTAGTGCTACGCCTATCGGTCAGTTTAAGGAGGGTTCCTCCTCTGATAAGAAGGAGTTAGAGGTTGTCATTGGTGGTTCTACTCTGGAACCTAAAAGGAGGAAAGTTAACACAAAGGATGTCATCACTATCTTAGAAGAGAAGGAGAAGGAAGAAGAGCCTCTGACTAGATCTGACTCTCTCAATCTAGATGAAGTTCATTCGGTATTGGATGAGGGTGATATGAAAAAGATTGATGAAATTTGGAATGCCTGATCTCCAGTCAATAGGCCTAGAATTGAAGATGCCTTGGTTCATTATTTGTGCCAAAAGGGTATTATTTTTTCTACTATTTTTGACTCATTACCGGATGATCTTACATAATTTGTTGAAGAAATATTTTTGCAGGAAGGATCTGAAGGACATAAAATCCAAGCTATGATTTAAAGAAGGTGTTTCATAGCCAAACAAAAGTTATCAAAACACATTAGTGAGATAAAATAATGCATTAAGGAGATGTTTGACATCTACAAATACTATCTCTAGTGGCCTGCTGTTGTTGATAATTTTAGAAGCAGAATTGAAGCTATTGAATTTGAATTGAATGATATTGGGAAGTGTTTTGACTTCTTCAAAGATAAATATGGAAACAAAGAACATGATTTTGTGAGATGCAAGCTGAATTATTGTCTACTCAGAGACAGAAAGAATATTTTGTTAAAGCTTTCTAGTTGTTCCAAGAAATTGTTGAGGTCTAGTTGGACCATCTCTCTGGGATACTTTCTGATGCAGAAGATTGTGAACAATAGTGCCTATCTCTAGACTGGTCATCTTCATTTGGGCTATTGGTTCTATAGGATGGTATGTGTGCTAGATTCATTTTTGTAGTGCAAGCTTGGAAGAGGATTCTTCCAATATTGAGAGAAAAGGTATGTAAGAAAAAATTTCGTGTGAAAAGTGTTATTTTTACTTGATTTTCTGAATGTTCTTATTTGGCCCTTTAACTTTGATGGCAAAAAGGGGGAGGAAATGAAGGATAAAAAGAAAACAAAAAGAGTATTTGAATTTTTTGACAAAGGGGGAGCGCTTGGAGTCTTTTTCTATGTTTTTGAGTTTTTGTCTTTTTTCCATCAATGCCAAAGGGGGAGATTGTTGAGAATTTATTGATTTGGCATTTTTTTCATTGATGTGAAAACTTAGAATTCAAAACGTTGTGCTCTGGATGATATAAAAAAATGATCTATCTTATCATATGTTATGATGTTGTGTAGTTATCCTTGATCCAAATATGGCAATACTTCTTTTTGGGACATTTGTGGAAGATAGTCAATGCAAAATAATGAAGACTAATCTTTTGATATTGGTTGTTGTTCCTAAAGCTTATTATGGGTATCCTTGCTATCCAGACATTCATGTAGCATGTTACAAGTTTTGGTATGTCTAATTGAATTCCTTCGCTTGGTACTAAAATTGATTATGATCAAGATTTGGTCTTGGTTGTGGTGTTCCTATCAATTGATGATGATCAAGATTTGGTCTTGGTTGTGGAATTCCTATTAGATCTGGAATATATCTCATGTAATTCGAAGTTCACTATTTTTTGGTAATTATGCTAGGTGATGAACTTATATTATGTATGACCTATTTATGGGTCCCATGGTAATGTGGTAAAAATATCTTTACGTGTGACCTATCCTTTGGGTTTGATGCTAGCATTTCGAGCCTTATTGAATATTTCAAAGTTGTTCTTCAAGCCAACATGTTTTACTAAGATGACTCATTTTTTTCTTCGGGTATATATAGAACATCTCTTTGTTACCAAACAAGCAGAGTGGTGTGTGTGTGAATAGAGAAAAGGGTGCAAAGGATTATGTGACAAGAAATAGAGAAGGAAGAGGAAAGCAAGTTTTAGGAAGAAGTAATTTATATTGCAGAGGTTGTGCAAGGAAGGTTGGCAGAAGGTTCTTGACCAAATCTACTATAGACATATATTGTGCTCAAAATTAGAACTAACTTCATGCATATGTAGATGCAACTTCATTAGTTCATGTTTTGTCTATTTTTAAATTAAATTTTTTTTTATTAGTCGAGCGGTGAGCCCACTGGTAGTGAGCCCTTGTAAAAATCACCTTAACCGATGTCACCTTAATTGGTGCTCTATAATTGAGAATTAGCATTCTTCATGGTTTTTCCCATCTCAGGTTTCTATGTAAATTCTGGTGTTCATTATGCATGGTGTTGTTAATTTATTTCATGTTCATATCTATTTTAATTATTATTTGATTGATTTAAGATTTCTATGGATTAATTAAAGTTAAGGGAAAGTGTTTATGATAACTGATTCACCCCCCCTCTAAGTTATCCAGACTGTTCAACAATAACTACCTAGGATAATGTAAAGTATAGATAAGACAACTAAAACTTCTAGAAGAAAGCTTATATGCTAAACAAACTTAACATGTTGAACCCCCATGGCAATCCTTTGGTGGGAAGAAATGAAAACCCTGACCGTATGGAAGAGGTTAATGAGGAACAACCTATGGATGAAAACCTTGTTGCTATTGAAATCTTGGCTAAGGAACCTAACTCCCATCTGCCTCCTACTGTTGTTGCTAGGAGAGTGCTTATTACTGCTAAAATTAAGTCTCAGGTGGCTAATTCTTCTGACCCTTCCACTCTTGTGTCGTAGAAATGTGAGGAAAAAATAACTTTTGAAATTGAGCTTATTCGAGCCACACCTGAAAAAAGAAAACATTCACCTTTGCTACTGGAACTACCCAAGGCAGAGAAACCCAAATGTAAATTAAACCTTAGCAATTTCATCAATATCAATGTGGAAGGGACTCAAAATGAGGAGGAGAAGGAGTCCCTATAGGGACAAGGGAGTGGAGGGAGTGGAGGAAGATGGTAGGCCCGACTTGCAAAAGCTGCCTCGAAAGATAAAAAGGTAAACAAAAAATGACTATGAGTGAAGAGAAGGATCTGGAGTATGAATATTTTGAAGCCCAAGAATAAGATGATTCAGAGGATTTGTATTTTGAGAATAAGACTTATGAGATGGGTGAAGAAGGCTCAGAGGATGACAAGGATGAGGAAGAGGAATTTTTTTTTGAACAAACTAAGGACAAAAAGGAGGAAGAAAATGTGTAGGAAGTTGAGGATTTGGGTATGAGAAATAAAATTGAGGACTCAAGCAATGAATTAATAAAGAGAAGAATAAATTTCCTACAGGTTCAGTTTGAAGATATGGAGAAGGCTCTGGTTACTCTCATGAGGGTAACAAATAGATTGATGAAGAGGGCGATGGTGGGTGTGACTTCTGAGGAATTCAAAATAAACAAGAAGCTAAGGAAATAGGGGAATCAAGATGCCTTTAAGATTCTAGATGAGACAAAGGGACCTGATTGGAGAGATTACATTTCTCTCATGGGAGAGTATGGGGACCTATTGAAGAAAGGAAAATAATGGCCTTTTGGTGCTGCTCTATTGTTTTTTGACAATTTTTTTGTCATTTTGCTTTAATCTCTTGGACTACTATGTTTTTATGGTTATGTTATGGTGGAATACCACTTGGGACATTGTGGACTTAATTAATGGTTTACATAGATCTAAGTATTATTCTAGAATCTTATTGTTTTTTATTAGTACTAGTTGGTCTATGGTTACTAAGGTTAATGCTAGCCTATGAGCTAATACTGTCATTGGTTTTTGGTTTGTTGGTGGTGTTGTTTCCCAACTTTTATTTGTTTCTTTTTGTCTATTATTGTAACCATGGGATGAAGGCCCTTCCTTGCTTATCTAATAAAAAACATGTGAGCTAAGTCCCATAAGTCTCTAGTAAAGAATTAACTAGGTACAAGACTTTATTCACACCAACACCCCCCCTTAAGTGCAACCAAGGGAGGAAAAAACTAATGCAAAATATGGGTTTGATCAACAAGATGTGATGAGGTACCCATGTAGAAAAAAATATCATAAGCAGAGAAAAGGAGAAAAAACCCATGGGAGAAAACTCCTCTCCAAAAGAGAGAAAAACTTGCAAAGAAAAAAAAGAAGGAAGGAGGACTCATCAAGACCCCAGAAGGAAAACTTCCTTAAACCCAAGCATCAATCACAACTGAAGATAATAAGATGATTCCAAAGGTTTAGTGAAAATTTTTGCAAGCTACTGATCTATAGGAAAATACTCCAAGCTGAGAACACCACCTTGGATGAGTTTCCTGATGAAGTGCATGTGGATCTCAATATGCTTAGTACATTGATGCTCCACTGGGTTACGAGAGATATGAATTCCACTCTAGTTACCACACAAAAGAGTAGCGGGCTAAGTGGAAGGGAACTTGAACTCCTAAGAGAAGAGAGAGAGAAGTCCAAATGCATAGGAAATGCCAAAATTACTATGTGTCAAGTACAAAAGAATACCCACCAACTATCGATAAAAGGTAGGATCAACTATAGGAGTAGTGCAACTGGTAGACAATACAACACCTAACTAAAAAGGAGTGGGAACAGGCTTGCAATTAGCCATGCCAAATATTTGAAGCAAATCAAGAGCATACTTCTACTATAAAATGAAGATCCCATTAGAAGTTTGATGAATCTAAAGACCAAGGAAGAAATGCAAAAGACCAAGGCTGGTCATATCAAACCACTCCATCAATGCTCACCTCATACTCTAAATCATGGAAGTGGAACTCTCTGTGAGAATACAATCATACACATAGAGCACAAGAATGATAATATCCTCCCCATGTCTCTGAGTATAAACTATAGGATTAGAATGGTAGCAGGTGTATCCAAAAGCAAGCAAGAAGCTATGCATCTTCTCATACCAAGCCTGATAAGCTTGTTTGGGACCATACAATGAACATTGAAGCCTACAAACAAGTGAAGAGTCCTACATAAAACTTGGTATTTTCTCCATATAAATCTCCTCATGAAGATCCTCATACAAGAAAGAACTCTTCACATCCATCTAATACACTGACTATCCCTTTGATGCAACTATAGCAAGAACAAGGCAAATAGAATCTATATTGGAAATATGAGCAAAGGTCTTAGAATAGTCAATTCCTTCAACCTAAGAAAACCCCTTTACAATAAGATGAGCCTTGTACTTGTCAATGGAACCATCTACTGCATATTTGGTATGATACACCCACTTGCACTAAACCAAATTTCTTCCATTAGGAAGAGGTATAAGATCCCAAGTATGATTCTTCATCAAAGAAGAATACTCATCAACCATAGCACTATCCCACTTAGGAATACTTGAAGCATATAAAAACTTCTGGGGATCATCCAAAATTGTGTGACTTAAAAGACTAATTCATAAAGTCTGAGAACAAGTTCCACGAGTGTGAGTGGGAGCACCAACAAGAGAAATGACATCCTCAAGAGTAACATGATCCCATTGTGGCCTAGTGGGTGGATTAGGAGGTGGTGGATCAAGACCATCATCAAAATCTTTCTTGAGAAGAAAAATATCCTGAATTGAAGAAGATTGATTACGTTGTGATGAAGAAGAAGTCAAAGGAGGATCTGTTTATGTGAAGGACTCAGAAAACTAACCATCATGACAAAAAAGTGCCTTTTGTGTGTTAGGATCAAACAATTTGTATGCCTTCACATCCTCACAATAGCCAACAAAAATGAATCACTAACTCTTCTTATACATTGATTTACATCGACCATACAAAATGAGTGCCCAAGACTCACTATCGAACACTCTAAATAAGGATACATTAGTCTTGTGATGAGACCAAACCTCCTCAAGAGTCATATTCCACACTACCTTTTGAGGCATACGATTTTGAATATAATTGACACAATTGACAACTTCAGCCCAAAATGTTAGAGCCATGGACCTAGATTGAATCATACAATTGACCATCTCCTTTAGAGTCCTATTGTTTCTCTCTACCACACCATTCTAATGAGGAGTGTAAGGAATTGTGTGTTGATGAAGAAAACCATGCGCACTAGAAAAATCTTGAAATGCTTGATTGATACACTCTCTCGCATTATCTATGTGTATCTGTTGAAGAGAAAACCCTAACTACTTCTCCATAAATGTTTTGAAGGTAAGAACATACTTATCCCCTAAAAAAGGAGTTGGGAATAACATAAGATCAATATGGACCAACTCAAGGGGTGTGGTTGCACGTGTAGCTTGAGCCTTAGGAAAAGGATCTTGAAGTTGTTTGCCAAGAGCACAAGCTAGACAAACACCATTTGTGCAAGAGATCTTTAGAAGACCAACCACTAAGTTATGTGTGTGAATCTATTGAAGATATCTATAGTTCAAGTTCCCAAATATTTCATGCCAATTTTTTCTCATTGAATCAACATGAGAAATAAAACATGAACCCAATGAAGACTCAAAGAAATCAAACTAATACAAATGGTTCTCATGATCAACTATCCCTGTAGCAAAAACATTCTTTGGATCCTACAACTATATAATAGCAACAACCTTCTTCAGATCCTTCAATTGTCTAATAGTCACATTTAGTGGAGTAAACTCAACCATCTTTCCATCTCCAAAATGACAAATCTGATATATGGAAAGTAAATTTTCTGATACATTAGGAACAAGAAGAATATCCTTAATACACCCATCTAGCATCTGAATGGAGCATGTCCCCAAAATTGGAATCTATTTAGAGTTCCAAACTACAATCCAACACTGTGGCGAAAAGTTGTGAAAAATTGAAAGAAAGGCCTATTTTAGGCACTTTTAAGGCTAAGTAGGTGCAAAAATGAAGCCCTTAGGGGCCGGCTCATGGTCACCCACATGAACTAGCAGTTTGTTGAGGTAAAAAAAATTGGTGGTTTAAACAACTGCTAGTGGTTTAAGTGATGTGATCACATGCAGAGGTTGAAAAACTTTACCTTGTGTTTAAGAGATCGCCCTCCTGGTGATTAACACTTTATGGCAGGTAGTTTAAGCTACTAGTAGCTTAGATCCCAATGGAACCTTTCTTCAAGGGTCATGTGTTAATAAAGAAATCCGCAAAGTTTTAGGTCCATGGCTTTACAAAGGCCTCAGTCTCTTTTTAATTAAAGAACTTCAATAATAAAAAAAATGATTTTTTTTTTTTTTGAATTTTTTTAATAAAAAGCCTACTGAAAAAGATATTTTTAGAAATATATTTAATTTTTTAATTTTCTAATTGTACCTATGTGACCTAGAGGGCCGTACAAACCTTTGGGTAAATTTTTTTCCCCCAAAAATAAATTTTATTGAATATAGGAAAATTATATATCAAAATTCATGGAATCGGCCACTCAGACACAATGAAAAGGTTATTTTTGACAAAAATGCTCCTACAAAAATTTGCTTCCTAGATTTGAGCTTCAAACTCTTATTTTCCAAAGATGCAAATGCTGACCAAATTGAGTGAAATGAAATCCAAATCTGACTCTCTCGAGCCTCTGGGATGTAATGGGATAGCCAAAAATATTGCCACTATAGCCAAAAGTACTACAATCACTAGATATCACCAAAAAGAATACATGAAATATAGGATTAATAGATCTTTGCAAACCCTTTTTGATTCTCAAGATCATATTGAAATGCAAGAGAATAGCATATGGGAATTTACAAGATCAAACAAGA
Source organism: Sequoiadendron giganteum (assembly GCA_007115665.2). NCBI lineage: Eukaryota > Viridiplantae > Streptophyta > Pinopsida > Cupressales > Cupressaceae > Sequoiadendron > Sequoiadendron giganteum. The sequence goes on from CM021108.1 coordinate 187,939,850, forward strand.
AACTCAAATCACAATAGAAAACTTGATGGTAGAAACTCTATAAGAAAAAAGGTAGGGGCCTTCTAGGTTCAAAGCTCTAATACCATGTTGAAGTGAGCAACCAAAATCTTCAATTTACAACACCAAATAACCTCCACAAGAAATAGAATGAAATATTCTATTCCACCAAACAAGAATTACAATGCGATACAATATGATCAAGATGCTGATCAAGATGCTCTAGATGAAAAATATGCTAGAGATGTCTTGCTTATAAAGGTAAGGTGAGAGATAGGATTAGACAAGATCATGACAAGTGTCTTAATCCTATAACATGAGACAATTAACTCATAACTACTAAGGATAATATAAGACAACTAATACTTCTAGAAGAAAGCTTATATCCTAAGTAAACTTAACATGTGAACTAAGTCCCCTAAGTCCCTATTAAATAATTAACTAGGAACAAGACTTTATTCACACCAATAGTAGGATTGAGGATGAATGTGCAGTGTAGTATCATGAGATGCATCGAATCCTCTTCCCATTTTTCCAATGGTGTTGAAGACTAGAGGAAAGGATAGGACCCATGGTGTAGTGTGTAATACATCGATATTATTTTGTATCTAGTATGCATTATGGACATGTTTGTGTTAGCCATTGTGATGCATTAGCCAACCATATTGTATGTGGTATATTTTGGAGTGTATCACTATGTATGTGATGTATGTTGTAACTTGACAATATATTTGTTGTGTATGTTGGATCTCATCACTATATTTGTGATGTATGTTGGAGCTAGTCACTTTTGGGTATTCATTAGGCCTCACACGTCAGGAATTTCCTTTTTAGGGATACCTTGGCTCACATTGTACAATGATGATGCCTCTTTTGGTGTCCACATCATATAATTTATTGTCAAGGGAGTGAGCAAGAATTCAAATTTAATGTTGCACCATCAACATTTAATGCCACCAACCCAAGTCTGAGTGTTCCATTAATGTGAGAAATCGAATGGGTATTAGAATAATATTTTATTCATTTTGTGACTTACCCATTCAAAAAATATATATTTTCATGATATTTGTAACTTTCCTAGTCACTGAATTAACCATTGCTCTTGGTTGATTGACCAGTGTTTCTACATGTTGGGTAGTAGTGGTTTCCATTGCTGGTTTTCTTTTGTAGTGAGTCCTCGTGGTCCATTTGTGCTACCTATTTTCTCATGATTTCCCATGCTTTGATAGCCTGGTTCATGGTGTGCTCATGTCACCTCAACATCTGTTTGGTCTTAATCTTTTTACCCCCATTCTTTTGCACTATTTCAAGTTGGTGCTTTCACATGGATTTGATCTTTGATTTTCTTTAATTGACTTGCTTGCGTGGTAAAAGATTGTATTTTGGATTTGGGGCTTCTGTTCATTTCATATTTGTCCTTCATTTCCTATTGGTTTTGGTTTTGGTTTTTTTCTTTTATCCTTAGTTTGGTTTCAACATTTTTCTGTTAGTGTTTCTTCTTTTAATTTTTTCATTTTTGCTTTCGCTCTTGCTAGTTTTTCGCTCTTTTTCCTACTAGATCAAGTATCCCTTTGGCATGGTGATTGATGATGTTTGTGATGCCATCATTAGACTTGTGTCAGACCTTAGGGCTCCCTAATATTATTTATTTTACTTGAGGATGAATGATTCAAGATTAATAACTATCAGGCATTGGACCTTGTGATTTCCCTTCTTAACTGAAAGTTTTTGCATAAGGTAAGAGGAAACATTGATCTTTGATCCCTGATCATTCCTTAGAAGAAACTACTAACACCTTCAAAATTTAGCTTTTGGTGATAGATTTTATCACGTTCCTTATAAAGGTGGTAGTGATAAGGAGTGTGCCTAATCCCCAATATATTTGACAAAATACTAAAAGTTTAGCTATTTCTTATTGATTCTGAAAATTGTCTTTTAGATGCTAGAAATTTCGCATCCTTGGGTTTCAAATTGAGTTCCTTCCTTAACACTCCCAAGATTTAGAACACACTTCAGGTTCTAGACTTTGCAAGTTTTATTTATTGCATACCTTAAAATGCTTGCAAGGGGTAAGGGGAAACTCCAATCCCCGATTTGTGACATTTACCTTTGAATTTAAAAAAATTGATAAATAAATTTGGACATTAGGTATTGAAAATACCTCTTACCTACTTCTTAAAGAGGTGCAAAGGGTAAAGTGTATGCTCATACCCCAATCCATGCCTATACATAAGGAAACACTTAGCAAAAATTCTAGTTTTTATATGATCCTTTCAAACTTTGGGTGTTGGGGTGTCATCTGTATGCTTCCTTATAGAGGTAGGAGGTACAATGGAACCCCAACCTCCAATGTCCACCAACATGAGGAATTACTTTCACCCAAATGGTAAAAATAAAAAATTATGCCTTCATTTAATCTCTTTTCAAAAGGATCAAGTTAGATGAACTACATACAAATTGGACCTTGGATGGGATTTTTCTTTAACTTGTACTAGAACTAAACCATAAAATGAAGGATAAAACTCCACACCCCAATCCCCAAAATCCTTTCGGATTTTATGAGTCGAGAATAATGTTTACACTATGCCAATAACAAACAATGAAAATGGTATGATGGATCTTTGATCCCCAACACCTGAATAATGATACAAAGAATGTTGAATTTTAGAATGATCATATAAATAGTATAAGGTAAGGAGTAATCCCAAAGGCTGATCCTTGAAACCTTATAAATTTCTTTGTAACAAGGTATAATTTTGAAATGCTAGGTTTATGGTATCTAACTTGGCTTGTTTTGTAGGGTTTCTTCCATTGAATATGAAAATGGTAATATGTGATACTTGTGTTTGCATAAAGGATGCCACCCAAAGATTTAGATGAAATGAAGTTTCAATTCAAAGGTTATCATCTACCCTCCAAGATGTTTTCCCCGTATAATTAGATTGTAGAAACTGACCTTGGACATGTCAACTTGGATGAGTTTAAGCAAAAGGTCAATAGTGATGGTGTTAGGACTCCCATGGCTAGGGATCTCCCAAAATCAAGTTTGTTGGAGGATGCTACTTTCCTAGTTACTATTCAATCTCCTGAACTAGTGTTGACATGTGCCCAACACTAAAACTAGAAGAGATAGAAGATGAAGGGGTCCAATGCAGAAATTATACTTGATTTAACTCTTAAAATGATAGAGAAGGTTTTTTAGAATCCCCTCTCATCTTGAGTATGAAGCTAAATATATTCAAAGGCCAGTAAAGTACTTTAAGGATTCCCCAACTGATAACTTGGGTTACATAAATGATCACTTGTTAGAGAAACCTAGAAAGGCGGTAGCTAAATTGGTGAGGATACAACACCAAAGTGAGTATAAATAGGATGTCAAGGACCTAATTGTGTTATTAAGCCGAGTGTTTAGGCAACATATTTCAAAGTATTTCTATCCTTGGATGCTAATATTTATAAAGATCATCAATTCTTATCACAAGAATAAGATTGATTGGGCTCACCTTATCGGTAACACCATTCAAGAGCAAATGTGCAATGTTCTTTCATCCACTAGGTTCTTCATGAATTCATACCTTGTATATCTATTGGACTCACATGCCTCATTCTTTGGAATCACCAAGGTGAGATATTATGAGTTGGAGAACTAACCATTTATCAAAATTATCCCAAGATAGAGTTGGAGGCAATTTTCCATCATTTTGGCACTATAAATGATAATTTTATTTATATGATAATTCGGGGCTTGGAGGGAGACTTTTCCAAGAGGATATCCTTTGAATATATGAAAGTGATTGAATAAATTAGGTGTTGGTTCATTCAATACAATTTTTTTACCTGCATCAGAGTGGTAGGTTTCCAAAAGATGCCATACTTGAGCTTCCCAAGTATCCATCAAAAAAGTTGGTTCTACTTGAGGTTTGTAGACAGATTATTGAAGTACAACTAATTGTAGGAAAACATAAGCATGTATATGATTTTTTTTATTCAAATAGGATTTTATTCTTGTGTGAATAAATAAAATGCTAAAAATGTAGAGATTGAGATGTCTAGGTATAGTTTTTATTCGTACAATGATGCTTGGGGGAGATTCGACCCCCACGGAAATATCTACAAAGTGGTGGAAGAATACTTCATCCATGAGCCTAAACTTGAAGATAAATAGGTGAATTTTGAAGAAGATTTTAAAGTAAGAATGCAATATTATTGTCGATTGACAATATTTTCATGAGACATTGCTTAAAGTCTAGGATTTTCAAAGAATAAGTAGAAGATGGAAGGGTTTTGGATCTCGTCTATGCTGCCCAAAAAATATTTGATATTCCCATTTTTAATGTGGATTTTTTAGTCAAGGAAAATGATAATATTAAAGATAGAACTCAATTGGTGATCTCATTCTCTCAATTCTAGTTGAGTACACCTTTTTCCATGGCCAAAACACCAAAGAATCCAAAATAGGTTGAGAAGAAGGAAGGAGGACCATCAACTAAAGTGACTATGAAGAAAGAGCATGATAAACCTTCCTCTAGTGCCCCTACAACTAAGAAGAAAGACAAGGGTGACCTTGCTAAAGAAGCAGGGAAGAAAAGAAAAGGAATGGGGCCAATCAAGACCGCTTTTGAGAAAGAAGATGAGCTATAATTTGAAAATTTGTATCAAAGAAGGAGAACAAGAACAATAACTAGGGAAATAGTGGCTCAAGAAGGAATTGAGGAAGCATACTCTTCAAATCCTCCTCACGGGTCACTACTATGAACTCACCCTTCACCACCTCCAAAGTATGAGACACCTCTTCAACCATCTCAGTCTCCACCAACAACTTCTCCCCTCCTAAAAATTCAACTTCCTCTAGGAGAAGGTGTTGATGAAGATATTGAAGAGGGGGAAGAAAAGAAGGAGCCTCCAAAAGAAGAGGAAGAAAAAAAGGAGGCTAGTAATGTGTTTAAGAATGTTCCATTAGATATAAATGTAGAATTATTTCAAGAAGAAATAAGTAAAGAAGGACTTCGCACAGATGAGCATATTGATCAAGATGAGGCATTAAAACAACAAGAGGTTGAGTAATAAGCCGACCAAGAAGAAAATTTGTTGAGGAGAGGCCTCAAAGTGAAGAAGTACACCAAGAAAAGACTCAAGAGGAGCCTGAGGTTAACATTGGTGCTTCTTAGGATACAAGAATGATCTTTTCTCCTCCAAGAGAGACATCTATTGAAATACCAATATGGTTAAGTCTGACTATTAAGAAGAGATACAGGACATATGTAGAAACTCTAGAGAAAAACATTATTATGCTATTAGATGTCATCCAATCTCCCAGAATAAGAAGGAATAAGGCTCGAAGGATTTCTACTATCTCTATTTATGAGAAATGTAAAAAAATAGCTAAGATGGTAGTTCCTATGGTGGAAAAGATGGAGTCTAAAATGATAACTGATGATTACCAATTTTGCTAGGTGGATTTGGGTGTACAATGAGGGATGGTGAGAAATATTCTTTGTAGATGTCAGTCAACCATTTTAAGATTAATGCAAAAGGATCTAGGAACACAAAAAAGGATCTTTGAGGTTAAAGCTCAAGTTAAATAGTTGACAACTTGCATCAAAAATCTCATCGGGCCTGTAGATGATAAATATCTTGAGTCTACACTTCAAGCTACCTTGAAAGGTGAAATTAGGTCCTTAGATCCTAATGGAAGGATTCCAACTATGTAGTAGTGGAAGGAATACTTCTTATAGTTGGTGAAGACTATTTTAAAACAACTAGTAAAATCCTACCATACAATTAGCAATGAATATAGCAATGCCCAACATATTTCTTTAAGAATTGAAGATGAATTGCTCATGTGGGAGGAATATATCCCAATCCTCCAATAAAATGGAACTAAAGAAGAGGACCTTCTTAAATTGGTAGTAAATAAACAAGGGGAAGAAGAATTAATTATTGTTTGGATAAGGGCAGCAAAATTCTGAGCTAATATTTTGAATAAATGTAAAGGTAAATTGACGAATGATAGGAATCAAGTAGAGAAAATGATGAATGACATTTGTAGATCAATAGAGGACCTCGAGTGCACTTTCTAGGACACTCCTATGTTAGTGAGAGAACCATAAAAGATGATTGAAGAATTGTATTATTTGATGCAAGGACAAGTCACCCAAGAGGGTGTAGACAACATGGTCAACAATAAGGTGAAAATCCAATCTCTTCAAGAAGAGTTGGAATCCTTCACTAAGATACAAAAAAAAAAGGAAAAAAACCTCCAATCAAAAGGTCAAAATTTAGTTTCACCAAGGGCCATCAATGGAGAAGATGAATGAAGTGGTACTGACATGGACTAAAATCTTTGTAAAGTAATTGAAGACAAGGTGGAGGTTGTTGTGGTTTCTTGACCAAATGTTTGTTGCTGTTAACATCAATGTGCTTCTCAGATTTGCACCCAAGTTGAAGGATGTCAAAAAATTTCGTGATGGTGAATGAAGATTGATACATAAATCATGTGCCAAAATATAAGGAATGGGAATTCTAGAGCTGCTCCCTAATTTTAAGTCATGTTTCAGTATTCAGATTATTTTTTATGCTTTTCCTAAGTTTTAGCAAAAGACTCAACTACAACTGGGGCACCTAGTTTAGTTTAATTTTTAATTTGTAGTTTAATTTCACTAAATGACTCAAAGTCCCAAAGTTTGATTCCAATCACTTTTTATTTAGATCCACAATTACGTGACCCTTATTTTCAATTTATATTAAGTTTTGGATCATTCTAAAGGTCCAGATTCTTGTGTAATATCTACAACTACAAACAATACAATCTCAGTGTCTACTTTTTGCCTATTGGCTTTGGTGCAAAGCTTTGATTTTTTTTCTAAGGATTATGCTTATGTTATATGCATTTGGATTCAGTGCCATGGTGGTGGTATGATCATTCTATTTTAATCACAATTGCTAAATTAATGAGATCTAAATTTAATATGTGGAATTAAGTAGGATTTTGTTCCAGGTATGTATGTGATTGGCAATGGTCTAATTGAATGAAATTTCAAAATATTATGCTTTATGTGTTTCCTTTGAAGATTGCACTCCATTAATAGTAAATATGTGAATGATGTTTCAATTAATGGTGGTTTCATAAGATCTTTTTTAAACATGCGAATGTGATTGATTTAATGCTTTGTGTCATTTTTTGACTAGAATAGATTTACCTTATTCCTTGTTACACTACTCCTTTTTCACTTTATTTTATAAATGGTTGATACATTGAATTGAAAGAGCAATAAAATGATATTCAATCTACTATATTTTGAAATGCAATCTACTATTTTAAATTATTAACATTATCTTTCATGATTGCATATAACTTTCCAATTACCTAGATTTCAAATCCGCTCATGAAACTACATTGATCTCACAAATGTGCTACCCACATGGTCATGACCTAACATAAAGGAATATTGGAGTAGTTCTCACTACATTTGAAGGGAAGTAATTAACCCTAATTGCCTAGCACATTGTCTGTGACTAAAATCACCCTCAACAATTCCCATAAGGGGATATATAAGCAAGGTCATCGTGAACCTCAAGGTTTAGTTTTGGGTCTCAGAATAACCCTAGAAATATGAGCTTAACACTTCTAAGTGTAAGCATATAAGTTGTGTTGATTTTTTGTCACAATGATGAATGAAGAACTTTCTATATTAGCACATCAATCGTAAATGAGAAATTCTTGGTCAGTTAAGTTGGTATTTGATGCCAATTGAAAAAAAATTGTAGTGCTTGAGGGGCAAATTTTAAATTGGTATTAGAGCAACTGGGTTCAAATGTTGTAACTATGAAGCTCACTTGACTCTAGATAAAGTATGTTGTCTTACACTACCAACTGACTAGAACTAAATTGGCCACTTAATATTTATGGAGTTGTTTTGCATATCGTAAATGGACTCTTAACCTTGTAGGAATGCATGACCAATCCTAACCAAGAGAAATTGAATGGGTGAAAAAAGAAATTTAGATATACAAATTGTAAATGAAAATCAGTTTGTGTAGTGGAGGGTTAAGGTATTTGGTGATTATTATTTCCCCAAACTCACTTGATTGGATTTGAATTTTACCCCTTGTTATGAGGAAAAATTCCTTGGATATTTAAGAGTATTAAAAATATTTCTCAGGGTATGAACATGAAATACCAAGAACATAAAATACAAATAATTGAGGGTATATGTTTGAATGGGTAGGTTGTAACTACCATAATACTTAATGGTAAAAGGTATATTTTGATGCATGATACTTTGATAGCATACTAAGATTAACTGGTAAATGTGTGTACCCAATGGCATAATACAAACACCTTTTAAGAAATACCAACCCCTAAATTCAAAATTTTGGATTGGATTAAGCAAAAATTCTAACTCAAGGGTATATATCTTAGTGTGCACCCTCTTAAAAATTGTAAAAATTATTCCCAATCGGTCAAATTAGGAAAAATGCAATAACTTGAGAGGTGATGACAAGGAGTTCAAAAATAATTAACTTGGCTAGTAACCTGAATATTTTGAGAAAATTAACAAAGTAACCCTTCTAATAAGTTGGGACAACTTATCTCCAAGGGGTAAGGATGTCACATATTCCTAGTTAAAGGAAAAATTGTGTGGCTACATTGTGCAGCCAAAAAATTAAATTAAATAAAATTGTTAAAGGAGCCAATGACCAATAAGGCATTTATTAAACGAGACAAATATCCTTAAAAAGGAGAGGGGGTATAGAATTTATGGGGAGTGTTGTGCTATTAATAAGGTATGGTGACCCTCTTCTGGAAGAAAAGACTTCAGGTTGTGAGGAGGAAAAGAAGGCCTTGCCATTAATAAAGTATGAAACCCCATCCTCTCCCATATCTTTCATTTGAATTTTCATGTGAAGAGGGAAGTATTGGAAGGGCATGGTAAGAATGAGATACAAAGGACCCATGAAACCACCATGAAAGGTAGGGTTTTTGGGAAGTTTGAGGACATGTTTTTCCTAGGGATGAGAGTAAAAGAGGCTTTAGAAAATTTTAAGCAAGGCAATTTTGGTATGAGAAAAATATAAATTCCATAACTATGCCAATATTCTCTTTGCTTGCACTAAAAGGGGAAGATTAAGAGAGAGATGAAGGAGAAGTCTAGTAGAGTGGAAGTGAGATAGATACAATATGGAGAAAGCATGAGGGTGGAACATGATCTATAAGAAATGTGTTTTCATAAAATACCATGACTATAAGATATGCACATAATTGATTTGTTGGTAAAGGTGATATAAATTTCAAGAAAATGCAATTGGTTGGTGTAAATAAAACTTCCCCCAATCATTGCCAACATTCTTACTACCTATGTCGAAATGGGAGATTCAAATCTACAAAGGACCAGTATAGGAATGGGAGGAAAGGAATAAAGGAGGATTTAAATGGTCAAGTACCTATTAATTTTTATTAATTTTTGAATGAAAAATTATCAACTACACATGGACTATATTTAACCTTAACCAATGATTTGGATTTTCCTCTTAAATGGGTTGTACAATGTTTAGGTGAAATTTTAACCTCGGAAAACACAAATGTAGGGGGAAACAAGGGTATTTAATTAATTATATCTCTGTCTTATTTGACATATAGGATAGGCATAAATTTTTAAAATGGGAATCATAAATCATCCATGCGATTTGTTTGATAAAATGGCTTAAAGAAATGTAACCTTGGGAAAAGGCCTTTGTACCCAAATATGCTCAAAATGGGTCTGTTAAAAGGCTCTAGAGACTTTTAATTAAAAATAAATGACATCCTATTGCGAGAACTCAAATTGGTGCCAATAAACAAGGTAAGGATAGTAAAAAAAATGAAGTAGAAGGTATTTTTGATACTTGTTATGGTTGAAACATTAGTCTACGAATTTATCCATATTATTTAATACAAAAAAGTTATGGCCCCCTTCTCTTTGAATGATTTCAAATTGTAATTTATTATAGACATTCTTTAATAAATTATATGAAAATAAGTTTGATTATGGTAGATATATGACTATTGTACACTCAAATTTTATATAAAATTATTAACACAATTCTATTAAAGATGTATGAATACACACACATTATTATTTTATTGAGCTTTGATAGGAAATATATGCTCAAGGAAAAGAAGAAATCAAAAATCATTGCATATTTTTATCTAAATTAAGTTCACAATTAGAGGTAAGTGGAACTACACTAAGAAATGCTGTAGCCAACCTTTAGCTCTTGATTGAATTGCTAACCTTAGTAATTGAAGGGTGTGATAAAATTATTGTTAAGTTTGGAGTATGATAAGTGTAAGAACAATATGGGTTTTGTAAGGTTGTTGATATAATTAGTATCTTGGCCATGAACATGGGTATCATGGGAGGTGCTTATAAAAATGATGGTTATGATTAAGATGCCTCTACTATGGCCTTCAAGACAAATGCAAGAGAACTTAAAGGGTCACTTGTGCTTGTAATAAATTCCCAAAATATTTCAATGAATTTAAACTAATAAATATATTATTGAATTAATTGGGTCCTAATTCACCTATTACCTATATATTTTTTAAATATTGGAATTAATAAATTAACATACCATTATTGGGTTTTATAATGTGAAAAATATTTATTGAGTTAAAGACCTTGTATTTGGGTTGTGTTATATTCAGTTTCTATTTGTCACATTATGTTGGACATTGAAAAATGTTTTGCAAGTTTGTGATGTTTATACATCTTACACCCACTAAAATGTGAGAGTAAGGGTTGATTTGATAAACTACTATTGCCATAGGGTATCATTTATTGTTTGTTAAGACCATATTTGGTATAAATGGTAAGGGTGAATAATATTTAGTCATATAACTAGACTATTATAAGAATATGGGTTTGTAAAGTAAGTTATAAAATCAAGAATATTATTTAATATTTCTATTGAGTTATTCTTTCATAATTTGGTCTAATAGATAAAATGTTGCCAACCATCTAGGTCGATTTTCATATAGACTTAGTCTAGAACAAGTTTATAACTATTGCCTTTTATCTTTAGAAGTAACATAATATTTGTATGGAATTATCGAGGTACAACAAATTCTAATGGGAATTAACTTCACAAACTAATAGGATCATGATGCTTAATCATATTATTTGAATATCCATTGGATCCATAATATTGGGAATTCACATAATTTTCACAATGTGAGTAGATAATGACTATTACTACTCTTACTATTAGTAAATGTATCCTAATAGAGATATTTATTCTTCTATGTTATCTTCATATATTAATTTTTAAGGGATTTTTCATTAGTATAATATAATGGTTCAAGAGATCAAGAATCAATACACTTTTGATCTTTGAGATCACCAAATTACATTTTAATCCTAAATAAAACCCTATAATATAAACTATTACCCAAGGATAAAAAATGTTGTATAATGTGAATGATAGATAATTATAAGGTTTTTGGGATGCTCACTTTGAATTAGAAATTAACATTGATGTTGATATCTAATTAGAGATGTTGAAGTCCTTGGATGGAGGTGTCATGTTATAGGTTCATTAGATTGGGAACTTGTGCATTGGCAACCATTGAGAAACTTTGTAAGGAGAACTATGTGTGACTTTGATATGTTTGGAAGTGGGTACATAGGTGGTCATTGGGTGAAGGATGACTTTGTGAATTTTTTTGACCATTCCTCCTTTATAAGCTTCAATTCGAAGTTGAAATGGGTACCAAATGGGTATGAAATGAGTTAAGGAAATATAATAACTTGTATTTAATGCATGATGTGTTTTGAGTATTAAATGAACAAAGTATGCAATTTAACTACTTATAATTGGTAATTGAATATATGTATATGTTGGGTAAAGTCCATCTTGTGTGGCTCCATGCAATTTTTATGTGTTGTGAAAATCGACTCCATAACTAGAGGTCTCTACATATAGGCCTATGTATCTGTTGATTATGATTGTGATTCATGTTATGTATGACCCACAAAATTGTGAACCTCTGGGATATTTGAGTAGTGGTACATAGTCATTGGATTGTACCAATGACCAATGTATCAGTTACTACTAGGGACTAGCTGACATTCACCTAGTGCATAGAGGTGAAGGTTGTTATGGGCTACCCTGGTTATGATTAAGATATGGTAACGATTGCATGGGTAGGGACCCATTTTTGTAGGTAATGGTAATTTGAGGTTAACCATTGTATCAAGGGGGTTCATTGGCTCTCACTAAGAACACAAAAGTGATCGATGCCATGTGTTACCTAGGATTGTGAAGAAGATAGCTGAGAATATCACTAAGGTGACAAAGTGGTATATGTCAAGAGCTACTTCTTCCTAGGTGGAAAGACTTGTTTTTAGTACCCTATAAGTGATTGAAGTTAGAATCCACCAGGTTATGGTAGGTTCACTACTTGGGGAAAGACTCGGGATGGTGGCCAGACCCACAGTATAGTATGGGATGCATTGAATCCCCTTCCCATTTGTCAAACGATATACTCAGCCTTGTTGGGTTGAGGATGGACCCGTGGTGTAGTATGGGATGCATCGAATTCTCTTCGCATTTGTATAATGGTGCAAAATACTAGAGGAAAGGATAGGACCCATGGTGTATTGCACAATGCACCAATATTCTTTTCTATTTCAGATGCATTATGGACATATGTGTGTTAGCCATTGTGATGGGTTAGCTAGTCACTGTGTATGTGATGTATGTTGGACCTTGTCACTATGTATGTGATGTATGTTGGAGCTCATCATTTTATTTGTAATTTATGTTGGAGCTCATTATTGTGAATTTTTTATGTATGCTAGAGCTCATCATTGTATAATGTGATGTATGTTAGAGCTAGTCATTGTGTATGTGATGTGATGTGTGTTGGAGTTTGTCACTATGTATTCACGATATATGCTAGAGCCAATGCAAATGTGATATATGTATGAGACAACCATTGTTGTACCTGTGATCTATGTATGATCTAGACATTGTTGTAATTGTGATGTATATGAGCTAGTCATCTTGTGTATATGAAGGTATTCTTGTGACATCCATTGTGTATGATCTTTGAGATTATGGTATGAATGACCCATTGTGAATATTGTGAATGTTTTTACACTAATGTTTTTTATGGACCCAACATTTGATGGAAATTTATTATTAAAGTTATTAACTGATTAATTTTGAAAAAGGAGGCATATAATATTTTACTCTTTCTCCACTAATCATTCAAATATGTCCTAAGAGTCCTAATTGGATTGAATAAAAACCTCACAAGGTGATAAATTCATAATGAGGAAGACCTAGGAGGGGGTTCTTTCAACTTTAAGAGGGTTCACCACCAAGAAAATGCCTAGAAAAGACAAATGAGCATTCAACCTACAAAGCCTAATTATGCAAGCTAAATGAGATATGCAAATAATGAAATTATGAAATAGGGGGATAGGATATGTGTACCTGGGAAGTCTAGAGATGTTGTGAGGACTCCATAAATGTGAAGAAGTTTCCAAAATGTGCTATGGAGGACTAAGATGCCCAAGGTGGTGTAGTATTCTCACTACTATTTTTTCAGGTAAAATATAGAATCTTTGGATGTGAGAACTAGATCTGAAAGAATCTCTAAAAAATATGCTTGGGAGGACTAAGATGCCCAAGGTGGCATATTAGTCCCATTCTAAATTTTGTAAAACTATGAATGAGATACTGAGCTCCAAGCTCTACACTTTCTTCCTTTCCAATCACAAGTTCTGAAACTTTCAGATTTGGCCTGTAGGTGAGTTTCCATGAAGATGACAACTTTGTAGTGCAACATTCCAACTTCTATAGCTTTGAACTCTAAATGATCTTCAAGAATTCAACCTGATGTAGGGGCATCCTTGGTTCTTTGTAATCTTGCATCAACCAAAAAAATACTTTCATTCAGTTTTGTTCTTGTCCAACTCTTGTTTAGTTCAAGTTGGCAGATTCGGTATTTCATCATATTTGCTCTCCAGACCCTGTGGATCTATGTTTTCATCGTGGAAATGTTCATTTTCTTTATTTCAATATTTCAGCATGATTGGATCCTTTCCATCAAGTTATTGCTTTCAAATTAAGTGACAGTTTCTAGAACAGAGCACTGAAGTAGTTTTGAGCCTAACGACTAATTTGATCTCATGTGGATCCTTCCCATAACTTGCAGATCCTTGCGAGGTGTTTTGAATTATTCTGTGGAGTGTCCCAAACCTTAATTTTGGGTCCACACTTCATCTTATGCACCTACTGAGAAGAAATTCGAATTTAAGGCCAACCTATTTCATGCGTGTCACATTTCCTTCATCAGAGATTGTAATGATCTTTGGCCGACGTAGATGATTCTAGATCTCAGATGTGATATAAATCATTGTAATAGATCATTAGGATAGATATGAGAATGAATATGGGATTCATTCTGTAAGATTTTAGCTTGCATTAAGGAGCATGTAGGAATACTGTATTTTGAGCGTCTTGTATTAGGCCTATGAGCCCAATCTGTAAACCCGGATGTTGTTGGTTGTATGTAATTGAAATTTTTGATAATAAGAATTTTTTAATCTACATTTGCCTCCATATTTTGAGTGGATTCTATTGTGTAAATCTTGTTGCACACTCTGAATTGTTCTCTTTGAGGACCCTCCTACCATGATTGCACCAAAATTGGTATCAGAGCAAGATTTTTTCCATGAGAGATCATTAGAGTTTGTGAAGTCCTCTTGAAGATTTGTTGTGGGGTGGTAGATTGAGGATCTGAATTGCAGCTATAGAGGACTTGTGTAAAGATGGCGAGAATGAGAAATGGTAGAGGGAATGGAGCGCGTGGAAATGCAAACCCAGTTATAATGGAGATGTTGAGAGGAATTGCTACTAGATTAGAAGCAATTGAAATGGCCCAGAGGAGAAGTTCACTAGTTGATGAGATGAGCGATGAGGAGGTAGAAGAACATGAAGAAAGGGAAAGATAAAATCAACCTGGCCTTGATTAGGAGAAGAGAGGTTCATAAGAGCCCTAACCGGAGTAAATACTAAACCACATTTCAATCCACTAGATTATAGTGGTGAGTTGGATTCAAATGAATTGCTTGATTGGATAATGGAGATGGAGAAGTAATTTTATTTTGAAGGTATCGTCGAAGACAAGAAGGTGGAATTTTCTTGTACAAAGTTGAAAGGACATGCATCCCTTTGGTGGGAACATTTGTAGACATATAGGAAAAGAAGAGGAAAGGAGAAGATAAAATCATGGGATCGGATGGTGAATAAGTTAAAGACAAATTTTATGCCTGCAGACTATCAAACCAGTTTGTTTCAAAAGTTGTATAATTTGAAGTAGAAGGAGTCAAGTGTGATAGAGTATACTGAGGATTTCTACAAGTTGAATATCAAATCTAGACATTCGGAGGATGAGACCGAGCAAGTAGCCAAATATGTGAATGGCTTGAAGTTGTCTATACATGATGAGATCAGTTTGATCAAGTTGCTGAGTGTGGAGGAGGCATATCAATGTGCCCTAAAAGAAGAAGAGAAGCTGAATAAAAGACATGAGCAGAGACAAAGAGGAAGATGCAAAATATTTCAAAGAGGAAGAATTTTTATAGGAGGAGGAAGAGGACCTTTCACAGATCATAATAAAGATAAGGAAGTCAGTAAGAATGATAATTTGTACCATAAAGATGATGGAAACTCTTATCGGAGAGGAGGATATGGTTTTTATCGGAATAAGGTTTTTAGAAAAGATGATAGAGGACATGAGAAAATAGTATTTAGATGAACTTGTTTTAAGTGTGGTGGAGAAGGACATAGAGCCTTTGAATGTAATTAGGGAGAGACAAGCAGAAAGACATAGAACAATAGAAGAACAACCTTTGCTGAGGAGGATCATGCCAGATCATCTAATAAACTAGAAGAGGGAGAAGTGTTGGTGAATAGAAGAGTATTGTGTCAAAGTGAGATGTAGTAGGAACCGTTGTAGAGAAATAATTTGTTTTGAACCAGATGTAAGGTGGCTAATAAATGTTGCAGAGTGATTATTGACAGTGGAAGCTCCAAGAACCTAGTTTCTAAAGAAATGGTGACCAAATTGAAGCTGGAAAGATTAAAACACCCGAAGCCCTATAAGATAGCATGTATTCAAGATGAGCATAAGATATTGGTAAGTAAACAATGTTTGGTGAAATTGAAGATAGGAAATTATCATGATGAAGTTTTGTGTGATATCATGCCTATGGATGTATGCCATGTTTTTTTGGGAAGGCCTTGGTAGTATGATAGACAGGCTATTCATGATGGAAAGAAGAACACATATAGCATTGTTGCTAATGCGATGAAACAAAATTTGTTGCCATTGGAGGATGTTCCTAAAGTTGAGGTGTGTACGAGTGCTAGAATTTGTTTGGTTGATGGAAGGAGATTTCTAGATGGACTGAGACATGAGAACATGTGCTATGCCTTGGTTCCTAAGAAGGTAGAAGACTTGAAGAATGTAGAAGAACAACCGAAGGAGGTTAAAGAGATGCTGGAAAAATATGAAGATATCATTTTAGATAAAGTACCTGATGGACTGCCACCTATGAGGATTATTAGTCATTGCATGGATCTAATTCCTAGAGCTAGTTTTCCTAATAAAGAAACACACCAGATGACACCGGCAAAGAATGAAGAGTTGAATAGAAAAGTGAAAGACTTGTTGAGGAATCTTTTAATTAGAGAAAGCTTAATTCCTTGTGCACTACCTGTTGTGCTAGCACCTAAGAAGGATGGAGAATGGAGAATGTACAGACTCTAGAGCCATAAAAATAATAATGGTGAAGTATAGTTTTCCTTTGCCCTAGATGGATGACATTATGGATTGTTTGAGTGGAGCTAAATAATTTACAAAGATAGATTTGAAGAGTGGATATCATTAGATCAGAATTAGAGAAGGGGATGAGTGGAAGACAAAATTCAAGAAAAATGAAGGATTGTATGAGTGGTTGGTATGCCTTTTGGACTAACAAATACACCAAGTACTTTCATGAGGCTGATGAATGAGGTATTGAAGAAATTATTGGGTAAGTTTGTGATTGTCTATTTGGATGACATCTTGATTTTTAGTAAGACTAGAGAAGAATATTTGGTGTATATAAGACAAGTTTTGTAGAGGTTGAGAGAAGAGAAGTTGTTGACAAACATTAAGAAGTGTAGTTTCATGAAGGAAGAATTGATATATCTAGGATTTATGATATCTGCGAATGGATTGGAGATGGATCCTTAGAAGGTAAAAGAAATCATGGATTGGCCTACAACAAAAAGCATTGGAGAGGTAAGATCATTTCATGGATTGGCTAGTTTCTACAGGAAGTTCATTAGGAATTTCAATTCTATTTGCAGTCTTATGACAAAAATAATGAGAGGGGATAAGAAAGATTAATATTGGATGTCTAGATCAGACCAGAGTTTTTAGTTGTTGAAACAGAAGGTGACTAAGTAGCCTATGTTGGATTTACCAGACTTTAATAAGGTATTTTAGGTAGATTGTGATGCAAGTGGAAATGCAATTGGAGCAGTATTAAGTTAAGAAGGAAGACCTGTAGCTTATTTTAGTGAGAAATTGAATGATGCTAGGAAAAGGTATTCAGTGTATGGCCAAGACTTTTATGCCATAGTTCAAGCCTTGAAGAAGTGGAGACATTACTTGTTGCCTAAGGAGTTTGTGTTGTATACAGATCACCAAGCATTGCAATATTTGAAGAGTCAAGGTGAGTTGAATCAGAGACACATGAGATGGTTGGAATTCTTGTAGATTTATACTTTTTTTTTGAAACATAGGAGTGTAAATTCAAATAGAGTCATTGATGCTTTGAGTAGGAGAAGGAATTTATTGGAAGAGATGAGAGTGGAGGTATTAGGCTTTGATGAATTGAAGAACTTGTATGAGGAAGACCCGGATTTTGCAGAACCTTGGAGAGCTTATAAAGAACCAGTCTTTGAGGATAGAAGTCAGTGGTTGGATTATTTCATTCAGAAGGATATGTTGTTCAGAGGGAATCAATTGTGTATACCTTAGAGTTCAATGAGGGATAGCTTGATGAAATAAAAATATAGTGGAGGATTGGTAGGACACTTTGGAATTGATAAAATTGTAGCATTAGTAAGTGAAAATTACTTTTGCCACAAATTCATAAGGATGTTAGGAAATTTGTGTAGAGTTATAGAGTTTGTCAAGTTGCAAAAGGGATTTGTTAGAATGTTGGATTGTATAAGCCTTTGATAGTTTCAGAGAGACCTTGGGAGGATATCAGCATGAATTTCATACATGATTTGCTGAAGAAATGGAGAGGTAAAGATTATATATTTATGGTGGTGAATAGATTTTCTAAAATGGCACATTTCATACCTTGTAAGAAGATAAAAGATGCAGTTCATGTAGCAGACTTGTTTTTCAAAGAAGTAGTTAGATTGAATGGATAACCTAGGAGTATTGTTTCAGACAAAGATACAAATTTTGTTGGTTTCTTTTGGAGGACACTTTGGAAGAAGTTAAAGACATATTTAAAGTTTAGTTCTACTTTTCATCCATAGATTGATGGACAAACATAGGTAGTAAATAGGATTTTAGGGAATTTTCTAATATGTTTGGTTGGGGAGAAGACGAGAAGTTGGGATTTAGTCCTTGCACAAGCAGAGTTTGCTTACAACAATTCAATGAATAGGAGTACCAAAAAGACACCTTTTGAGATTGTTACTGGAGTTCATCCTAGAGGTATATCAGAGTTGCAAGACATCATTAAGGAAGATAAAACAAGTGCAGAAGTAGAGGAATTTGTAGAACATATGAAGAAAGTGCATACTCAAGTAAAATAGTGGTTAGAAGATATAAACCGAAAGTATAAGGAGCGAGTAGATGAAAAGAGGAAACATAAGGAGTTAAAAGTTGGAGATGAAGTGATGGTGTATTTGAGAGAGGAAAGGTTTCCAGTTGGCACATACAATAAGCTCAAGATGAGGAATTTTGGACCCTGTAAGATTTTGAAGAAAATTGATTCAGGAAATGCATATGAAGCAGATTTATTAGATGGCATGGGTATATCACCTATATTCAACATTGTAGATCTACATTAGTACCATGAAGCATAATTCACTTAAGAAAATAAAGAAAAATTGGAGAAACAACTTTCTAAAAAAAATTAGATGAGATAGAAGAGATTTTGGATATCAGAGATGGGAGCAAAACACATGGAAGATAGTTCAAATAATATCTTGTGAAGTGGAAAGGTAGGCCAGTGGAGGATTCTTCTTGGATTTCTCAGGCTGAGGTAGACTGTATTGGTTTTCATTTAGCCCTCAAAAAGTGAGGGACTCACTTTTCAAATAACCTTGGATGTCTAATGCAAGAGCATCCTTGGTTCTTTGTAATCTTGCATCAACCAAAAAAATATTTTCATTTAGTTTTATTCTTGTTCAATTCTTGTTTAGTTCAAGCTGCCAAATTCGGTATTTCATCATATTTCTCACCAGACCTTGTGGATCTATTTATTCATTGTGGACATGTTCATTTTCCTTATTTCAATATTTCAGCACTATTGGATATTTTTCTGACAAGTTATCACTTTTGGATTAATTGACAGTTTCTAGAACATAGCACCAAAGTAATTTCAAGCCTAACAACTAATTTGTTCTCTTGTGGATCCTTCTTGTAACTTGTAGATCCTTGTGAGGTGTTTCAAATTATTTTGTGGAGTGTCCCCGACCTTAATTTTGGGTCCACACTTCATCTTATGCACCTACCGAGGAGAAATTCAAATTTAAGGCTGACCTATTTCATGCACATCACATTTCCTTCATCGAAGATTGTAATGATCTTTGTCCAACGTGGATGATTCTAGATCTTGGTTGTGATATAAATCATTGTAATAGATCATTAGGATAGAGATGATAATTAATATGGGATTAAATCTATAAGATTTCGGTTTGCATTAAGGAGCATGTAGGAATACTATATGTTGAGCATGTTGTATCAGGCCTGTGAGCCCAATTTGTAAACCCAGATGTTGTCGACTGTATGTAATTGAAATTTTTGATAATAAGAATGTTTGAATCTGAATTTTCCTTCATATTCAAAGTGGTTTCTATTGTGTAACTCTTTTTGCATAATCTAGACTGTTCTCTTTGAGGACCCTCCTACCATGACTACACCACAACGTAAACCTACAAACACAAATATGCAAGATGGAAAAAACTTGTTGATTGTTAGTGAATGGGGGTTTGCCTTGGTGAAACCCCTTGTTGTTAATTAAACCTTGAAATTAAATAAAGTAATGAATGGAAATGGTGAATGAACAACATGCAATGCTACAACTCACCAAACCCTTGTAAAGTCTACAAACTTGTGTGAAATGGCTGCAATGGATATGGATCTTGAACCAAAGATATGGACTTGAATTGATAGCATGAATCAAAACCCTACATCACAAATTTTAGGACAACAACACGCATGATGCAAGCAGATCTTTGATATGATGCTTGAATCTTGATGATGGCTCCAAATGCTTGATGAATTGCTCTTGAATGGTCTTGTGAACTCCAATTTGATATTATGAATGCTCTCAAAATAGACTTGGATTGAAAATGAATGAATGAATCTTGTATTTATACTTATCTATGCTTAATATCCCAAAATTATGTCACACCAAGCTGACATATGAATTCATTAAATAAAGGATGCTAAATCTCCTCATAATTTGAAATTAAATCCTAAAAAATGACTCAAGGAGGACTAAGATGCCGTAGGTGGCATCTTAGTCCTAAGTCATGAAACTTGGGACACAGACACCAAAAAGGGGCCCAACTAAGATGCCTCAAAATCAGGGTCCCAAGACCTTTGGGGGACGAAGATGCCCAGGGTGGTATTTTAGTCTCAACCCAAAAAATGAGGGACACATGGATGAGAATCATTAGATTCTCATTTATGCATTAGAGAATGTCGGGATTAGCTAGAAAAATATACAATTCATAGGTCGTGTGCACATAATCTAGGACAAATTAAGAGATAAAGAAGAATAAATAAAGAAAGGAAAGCTCAAACAAGTGTGAAAATGCAAGGGTATGCATTTTCCTACACTATAATTAGCCCCCACTTTAGTGAGAGGATGAACATGCTTCAAAATCACACTAAAGTAGCCAACCATGAAATCAAGAGGGGTAAAAATGTTAGTAATATAGGATGACAATAATCAAGAGGGTGGCCAAGCCCCTAGGGTGAAGATCCTATGGAAAACCAACATAGGCATAAAGGAACACACCTGCAGATGATATATGAAGCCAAAACTAGATCAAAAACATACACCATCAAAGAAAGGAAAAGAACAAAAGTAAAAGAGAAAAAATACAATGGATCAAGCTTCGATTAGCTATCCAATGCAGTGGACTGGGTCTAAGATGTTTGTCCAAAAAGGGAGTTTACAAGTGGAACGTGTTGTCCACTATGCAAACAAAAGCACATGCTCAAAAGGGCTAGTGGGAGCTAGTTGTCCACTAGGTGAGCCCCAGGGGACCATATCAAATCCATAAGGTCTCCATGACTTTAATAAGGTACAAAAATTCATGCTCACAAGGGCTAGTGAAGCTAGTTGTTCATTAGGTGAGCCCCAAGAGGTCCATATCAAAGCTATACCTCCATGACTTTAATAAGGACAAAAAGAGAAAATGCAACATAATAAGAAATATGTTCAAAGGGATTTTTCTTAGTTCATGAGAGGTCTTACTCTTAGGGGACTTCATGCTTAATATCTCCAAGAGAGGATGAATACAAGGTCTCATCCTGGGGAACATCATACCCAATTCTTCCAAGAGAGGACAAGCACAAAAGGTCTCATCATTTTTCCAAGAGAGGACAAGTGCAATGTATCATCTTGGTGAGAATTGTATCTAATGTTTCCAATCGATGATGGGGAAATATCACATGCTCAAAGAGAGTCAAACTAAAAGAAACCACCAAGAGGAAAAATGCATTGCATAAACAGAGAAAATCACATCAAGGAACATGAAAAAAAAGAAATGAAATCATGCTAAAATAATGCCAATGTATGCCCCCACTTTAAAGAAATTTCTAACACCATACTATGCACAATTAATTTAAAGTAGCCAGAAGATGAAAAAGAAAAGAGAGGGTTTCCCCTAGAAACACATAAGGGATCTATGGATTCGGGGTTAGTATTTATCTTTGCTGTAATAATATTAGAGAGCTCAGAACTGTCATCATTCCCCAAATACACATAGAACTGGAAGAATGACACAAAGAGAGTGAAGTAAAATGAAGAATTTTTTTGGGTCAACATGGAAGAGACATAGGGTATCTCGACGCCTTGCGTCATCGCCAAAAGGAAAACACAAGACAAAAATTAAAAGAAAAGAAAAATATTTTGGGTCAACATGGAAGAGACATAGGGTGTCTTGACACCTTGCATCATCCCCAAAAGGAAAACACAAGACAAAGAGGAAAATGAAAAGAAAAGATAAAAGAAAGGCGAAGAGCTTAAAACATATAAAGGAATGAAGGTACAAGTATAGGAATGCACAAAGAGAGGGAAACATCAGATAGAACATCACAGGGGATCTTGATACACACATGCAAGCGAAAGTGCAAATAAAATGAAAAAGGCTAGTAAGGAACATGCAAATCAACCATCCAGTAGGTCATCTACATCCCAATCTTGTGTAGTATATGAGGAATGCAAATCACTAGCAAGAGGGATCACATCAAGTGTTGTACTAGGAGAATCACCGGGTTCAACACATACTGAATCACCTGGTTTAGGAGGATCATCATGGTTGTTATGGTTTAAGCTCATGGATGAGGAAAATAATAGATTCAACTTATTATGTGCTTCCTCATCGATTTTAGTTGTTTCCTCATCATCATCCAAGTTAACCACAACAAGAGGATGAATGATAATATCCATAGAAGGTTTTGATCCTTGTTGTGTTGGAGACATAGAATTTATAGGCTTTGGCAAGAGAGGAGGCTCATCATGTATTGCTTCAGTCAAGTTCAGATTTTTATTTTCATTGTAGTTCTTGTCACTTATCTTTCGACTAATAGCACAATTCCTACACCTATTCTCTCTAGTGTTGCGATTCATTTTATTACGTTTTTCAAATTGTGTTTGTGTAGGAGTGGGTTTATCAACCATAGGTTCCTTTTCTTCTTGTGAGGGAAGAATGGAAGAAACCATGGAAGGTTTTTCAACTACTTTCTCTTTGGCTTTATAAATTTTCTTAGGAGGTAGATTAGGACTTTTTCAGTTTTCTCTAGGTCTCTTGTAGGAAATAGGTAAAGGTTTATTCATAGATGGGTCTTGGTTTGTTGGAAGGAATTTAGGCTCAAAATTGTTTTTTTTAGGCAATAGAGGTTCAAGCATGGGTGGAGGTTTGATCATGGATGGATGAAAGTTTTCAAGGGATAGTTTTCCTATGCATTTTTCTTTGAACTTTTGGTAGGATATGAAAAGGAAGTCTTCACGTTGTCTTATAGGTTCCATGGGCTCAAGCCAAAAATAATATAAGGAGAAATTTCCATGGGAAGATGGGGGTCTAAAGCCACTATGATTTACGATGAATATTTCATTGCCGACTGGAAACTTTAAGGACTTACGGAAAACAAATGGGACCACATTCATGGAGCGAAGCCATTTGTATCCTAACTTCACATGAAATTGGTTCGAACTAGATATAATAGAGAATGATACATTTGATTTCTTTAGTCCTACTTGTAATGGGAGTGTGATCAAGCCCATTCTAGCACAAGAAAAACCATCATGCATTTTAATCCATGCTTTTGGTTTATCATATATATCTTGAGTGAGCTAATGCACATATAAGAGTTCTTCTATGATCACATTATCTCCACATACGAGATCAATTAAAATCCTAGGAGTGGGATTTTTATTGATTCTATCAGCTATGTAAGAGGACCACTAGGTGCATGTTTAATTGTTTCTTCTGAATAGAAAGTAATGTCAATGGTTTATTGTTTACGAGGATCGATTTCAATCACTCCTATCATTTTATCAATAATATTTTGTTCATTAGTATCAATCGAAATATTTTCATCATCATTCATAGGACTTTGTTCATGATTATTGATATTTTTATCATCCATGTCAACATTCATCACATCGGGCTTAGTTTCACTAGCCTTAACAAATGAAATATTATGGTTGGGCATGGGATTGGTAAATATTTGCAAATTTTGGTTGGGAGGAGCCAAAAAATTATTACCCTTATCATTCACACCTCCAATTAGGATATGATTGGAATCAATTAGGTCTTGCACAAGATGTTTAAGGCACTTGCAATGTTTCGTATCATGTCCTTTTTTTTGGTGATAAGCACAATAGACATTGTGTCTAAAGCTCAGAGGTAATGGCTTGCTAGGGTCAAGGGGTCAGATGGGAGGTAAGTTAAGCATGTTTTTGTTTAAGAGTTGGGTCATGATGTTGTGGAGTGTGTCGGGTAACAGAGTAAATTTCCTTTGTGGATCCCCAAATATACAAGGATTACTCTTTTTTATAGCAACTACTTGGGTATCAACTGGTTGGGTAGGTTTAGAGGTGGAACATAGTTGAAGGAAAATTTTAGTTTTTCTTCTGAAAAGTTGATAAGTGTTTTGGTTTAAAGCTTCAAAATTTTTAGGATGGGTAGGGGTAGCGTTTGGTTCACTAGCACTTATAGAATTTTGATATTCTCAAAGGGCAATGCATAGGTGCATGAAGGAAGGTAATTTCATCATTGTAGGCTTGTATCATATTTTTATGAACATATTTTGAAGGTAGGAATCATGAATCTTCACACTGATTTGGGAATAAAGCGATTGGTAGCGTGAAATAAAGTCAAATATTTTTTCACCCTTTTTTTGCTTGCATCTTATCAAATTAGCCAATGTCATTTTAGGAACCATGTACACTTGGAAATGGTTAATAAAGGCCTCAAAAAGTTAATTGAATGAATGAACTGAGTTATTCAGTAATGTAAAAATACAGACCAAGGAAATGCATTTCAAGGATTGGGGAAAAAGTTTAGCCAAGAGTTTTTCCTCAAGGATAAATTAACTACACAAAGCAGTGAAGGCATTAACATGATTAGCAAGATCTCCTTTTCCTCCATATTTCTCAAATCAAGGGATCTTTATACCTTGTGGCACCAAAGTTATCAATATATCCAAGGATAATGGGTTTCCTTTTACATAGTATGAAGGTGGACCATTTTGATTTTGATTTATGGTAGATACTTGATGTTGAAGAGATGAAAATATTTGTAAGAGGTGGTTAATGATAGGATTATTTCTTGTGATTTGGGATAGAGGTGAGTATGGTGGTGGTGTGTATGCGTTGGAATGAAAAATGAATGGATTTCTTGTGGGAGGAGGTATGAGATTAGATGCCACATAGTTATAAGGAGTAGTAGTGGAAATTTATGAGGTAGGAAGGATATTTCTAGTAGGTTGCAGTGTTGTGGTCACTTGAGGAGTTGTATAGGTGGGAATGGATGTTATGGTTGAAGAGGGAGGAGTTTGATTTCCTCCTTGCACATTGTTTGAAGTTTGAGAACCATTAGTGGTGGGAGGAAGGTGTTTTCCAAAGATGTGAGCTATGTTACCCACAACTTCCAGAACTTCATCACTTTCCATCATGTGGTGAAGACTATCTATAGTAGGTATAATAGTATTGGAAAAAAATTCAGTACTCACACTATGTTGTAAATGAGCTAAGTCTTCATGCATTTTCATTATTTTTTCTTAAGGGATATGATCAACCATTGTTTGAACACTTGGCATAGCACTTGTAGGTGAGGTAGGAATAATAAAAGATGTCAAAGGTATGGTCCATACCTAGTGAACTAATGCCAACACCGGGATTATGAGAGCTCAATAACCCAAGATCCACAATGAGTGTCTTATCATGAGATGCATGAGTCTCACACTTTGTCTAACCATAGTATTAGTAGTAGGACACCAAGTACTATAGATCATACAAGGAATAAACCATATAAAGTGCAGTGAAAACAATATCCTATGCTTGCAATTACACTTGAAATGAAAGAAATTGGAATAACAAAAAATTCTAGAAACTAAAATAGAAAATTGAAGGCAGCCCATAGAAACACAAAAAAACAATTTTAGAGCCTGAAAAATTGAGAGTCAAAGTCAACAAGGACAAAGACGCTAGTAAGGGTGTATTGGTCCTCCTGGTGAGATTCAAAAGTTCTAGGGAGTGAAATAGACAAAAAACAACAAAGAGAGGATTTTGGAGCAAAAACCCTAAGAGAGACTAAGACGCTAGGAAGGGCCTTTTAGTCATAGAGCAGAGGTTTTTCTAAGAAAAACAACAAATTCTGGAGTGTCTACGGTGTTTACAAATTTCCTATTCATGGTATTGATGTTTCGAAACAAAAAAATGTGCAAATGAGTGCAAGAAAAAGTAACTAGGAACAAGTAATTGAATGCAATTTTTTTCAATTTGGAATGCAATAAGAATGCTTCTAAATGCAATTAAGAGGATGAACAATGCACTTATCAATTTTTTAATGAAATGAAATGATGCAAGAAATTAAAAATGCAACCTATATGCACTTTCACTAATGCAAATATAGGAAACCCTAAATGTAATTTCACTAATGCAAGATGCGAGAAACCCTAGATTCACTTTCACTAATGCAAGATGTAATGAATGCAATCTAGATCAATGAATTTAATGAACTCCAAATCAAAAAAAGCATGTTCGAAGAAGTTCGGTTCACCAAAATGAATAATGTTGAAAAAGGAGGCATATAATATGTCACTCTTTCTCCACTAATCATTCAAATATGTCCTAGGAGTCCTAATTGGATTGACTAACAACCTCACATAGTGAGTCAATTCACAATGAGGAAGACCTAGGGGGGATTTCTTTTAGCTTTAAGAGGGTTCACCACCAAGCAAATTCTTGGAAAATAAAAATGAACATTCAACCTACAAAACCTAATTATGCAAGCTGAATTAGATATGCAAATAATGAAATTATGCAATAGGAGGATAGGATATGTGTACCTAGGAAGTCTAGAGATGTGAGGATTCTAGAAATGTGAAGAAGCTGCCAAAATGTGCTATGGAGGACTACGACGCCCAAGGTGGCATATTAGTCCCACTGCTATTTTTTGGGGAAAATACAAAATCTTCAGATGTCGGAACCGGATCTGAAAAGAATCTCTAAAAAATATGCTTGCGAGGACTAAGATGCCCAAGGTGGTGTATTAGTCCTATTCTAAATTTTTGAAAACTCTAAATGCGACCTTGAGCTCCATGGTTTGCACTTGCTTCCTTTATGATCTTAGGTTCATTAAATTTTGGATTTAGCCTTTAGGTGAGTTTTTGTGAAGATGAAAACATTGTAATGCAAATTTTCACTCCAAATGATCTTCAAGACTTCAACCTAAACCTACAAACAAAAATATGCAAGATGGAAAAAACTTGTTGATTGTTAGTGAATGGGGGTTTGCCTTGGTCAAAACCCTTGTTGGTAGTTAAACCTTGAAATGAAATAAAGTAATTAAGGGAAATGGTGAATGAACAAAATGAAATGCTATAACTTACCAAACCCTTGTAAAGTTTGTAAACTTGTATGAAATGGTTGCAATGGATACAGATCTTAAACCAAAGATATGGACTTGAATTGCTAGCTTGAATCAAAACCCTACATAATAAATGTTAGCACAACAACACACATGATGCAAGAAGATCTTTGATATGATTCTTGAATCTTGATGATGACTCCAAATGCTTGATGAATTTCTCTTGAATTCTCTTGTGAACTCCAATTTGATATTATGAATGCTCTCACAAAAGACTTGGATTGAAAATGAATGAATGAACCTTGTATTTATTCTTATATATGCTTAATATCCCAAAATTATGTCACACCAAGTCGACATATGAATTTATTAAATAAAAGAGGCTAAATCCCACCAAAATTTGAAATTAAATCCCAAAAATGACTCAAGGAGGACAAAGATGCACTAGGTGGCATCTTAGTCCCAAGTCATGAAACTTGGAGCACAAACACCAAAAGGGGTCCCAATTAAGATGCCTCAAAATCAAGGTCCAGAGACCTTTGGGGGACAAAGATGTCCTAGGTGGCATTTTAGTCCTGACCTAAAAATCAGGGACACATTGCTGAGAATCATTGGATTATCATTTATGCATTGGAGAATGTCAGTATTAGCTTGGAAAAGATGCAATTTATAAGGCTTGTGGACATAAAATAGGACCAATTAAGACATAAATAAGGATTAAAAAAGCAAGGTGGGCCCAAACAAGTGTGAAAATGCAAGGGCATGCATTTTCCTACACTACATTAACATTATATTATAATTGGCTAAGTTGATAGTATAAGTGTACTTAATGAATAGTCTTGAATTAAAAGAGAGATAAAAAATCTCATGCAAGAGGAGAGAATGAACTCCCTCTAACATTTTGGGGTGAACTACGAAGCCTCTCATTCACATGCGGGGATATGTAGGCATGGTCATCATGAACCCTTGAGGTTTAGGTTTGGGTCTAGGAATGATAAGCATATAAGTTGTGATGTTGATTTGTTATCACAATGATGAATGAATAACTTTTAATATTAGCACATAAATCATAAATGAGAGATTCTTTGTTAGTTAATTTTGTAGTTCATGCTAATTGAAAGAAAAATTGTAGCACCTGAGGGGCAGAATTTGCATTGTTATTAGAGAAACCAAGTTCAAACATTGGACCCATTAAACTCACTTGACTCTAGATAAAGTATGTTGTCTTACACTACCAATTGACCATAACTAATTTTTCAACTTAATATGTATGGATAGTTTTTACATATCTTTAATGTACTCTTAACCTTGTGGGAATGCATGACTAGTCCTAACCAAGAGAACCTAAATGGGTGATTTTTCTTTTTTGGATATACAAATTATAAATGAAAATCAGAGTGTGTAGCACAAGGTTAATGTATTTGGTGATTGTTATTTACCCTAACTCACTTTATTATATTTTATTTTTACCCCTTGTTATGAGGAAACTTTCCTTGCATATTTAAGAGTATTAAAAATATTTCTTAGGGTATGAACATGAAATTCCAAGAACATAAAATGCAAATAATTGAGGGTGTATGTTTGAATGAGTAGGTTGTAACTACCTTAATACTTAATGGTAAAAGGTAGTTGTTGATGCATGATACTTTGATATCTTACTAAGGTTAACTGGTAAATGTGTATACCCAATGGCATAATATAAACAACTTTTAAGAAATATCAACCTCTAAATTTAAAATGCAAGATTGAGTTAAGTGAAAATTCTTACTCAAGGGTATATATCTTAGCATGCACCCACTTAAATATTAAAATTTTTATTAAAAAATGGTCTAATTAGGAAAAATGCAACCACTTGAGAGGTGAAGACAAGGAGTTCAAAAACAATTAACTTGGCTAGTAACCTAAATATTTTGAGAAAAATAACAAATGAACCCTTCTAATAAGATATGATGGATTATCTCCAAGGGGGAAAGGATGTCACATCCTCGTTAAAGAATAACTTGTGTGGCTACATTGTGCAATCAAAAAATAAAATAAAATAAAAATTGTTGAAGGAGCCAATGACCAATAAGGAAGGCATTTATTAAAGGAGACAAATATCCTTAAAAAGGAGAGGGGGCATAAGATTGATAGGGAGTTGTGTGCAATTAATAAGGTATGTTTCCCCTATTTTGGAAGAAAAGTCTTCAGATCGTGATGAGGAAAACAAGGCCTTTCCATTAATAAAGTATAACAACCCCATATCCTCTCCCATATTTTTCATCTAATTTTTGACGTCAAGAGGGAAGAGTGGGCAAGTAAAGTAAGAATGAAATACAAGGGGCCCACAAAACCACCATAAAAGGAAAGGTTTTGGGTAGTTTGAGGACACATTTTTCCTCATGATGAGAGTAATAGATCCTTTAGAAACTTTCAAGCAAGGAAATTTTGGTAGGAGAAAATTCCAAATTCAAAAACCATGCCAGTATTCTCTTTTGTGTGCACTGAAAGGGGAATATTAGAGGGTAGAGAGAGATGAAGGATAAGTCGAGTAGAGTGGAAGTGATAAAATATGGAGAAAGCATGAGGGCGAAACATGATATATAATAAATATGTTCTCATGGAATACCACGACTGTAGGATATGCACATAATTGATTTATTGGTAAAGGTGATAGAAATTTCAAGAAAATGTAATTGGTATGTGTAAATAAAAATTCCCCCAAATCATTGCCAACATTCTTACTACTTGCGTCGAATTGGGAGCTTCGAACATGCAAAGGACCAATACAGGAACATGGGGAAAGGAATAAAGGAGGATTCAAATGGTCAGGTACCACATTAAATTTTAATAATGTTTGAATGAAAAATGATCAACTGGATATGGATTGTATTTAACCTTAACCAATGATTTGATTTTTTCTCTTAAACGGGTTGTGGAATGTTTAGGTGAAATTTTAACCTTAGAAAACATAAATGTAGGGGGAAATAAGGGTATTTAAGTAAGTATATCTCTCTTCTTTAACATATAAGATAGGCATAAATTGTTTAAATGGGAATCATAAACTAGGCATATTATTTGTTTGATAAAATGGCTTAAAGAAATGTGATCTTGGGAAAATGCCTTTGTAACCAGATGTTCTAAAAATGGGTATCTTAAAAGGCTCTAGATAATTTTAATTAAAAATAAATGACATCCTATTGCCTGAACTCAAATTGGTTGTGAGAAACAAGGTAAGGATGGTGAACAAAATCAACTAGAAGGGATTTTTTATACTTGTTATGGTTGAAAGGTTAGTCTTTACAAATTTATCCATCTTATTAAATAAAACATAAATAGAGACATTGATGTCCTTGGATGGAAGTGTCATGGTATGAGTTCATTAGATTGAAAACTTGTGCATTGACAACCATTAAGAGACATTGTAAGGAGAGCTATGTGTGACTTTGATCCATTTGGAAGAGGGTACGTAGGCGATCCTTGGGCGAATGATTCCTTTATGATCTCAAGTCCAAAAGGGGAGAGTTTAGGGGAATAACTTTAGGGTTGGATTTGTTCCTAATTATTTTGACCATTCCTGCTTTGTAAGCTTCAATTCGAGGTTGAAATGGGTATTGAATGGGTATGAAATGAGTTAAGGAAATCTAATAACTTGTATTTAATTCATGATGTGTTTTGAATAGTAAATGAATAAAGTAAGTGATTTAACAACTTATAATTGGTAATTGAATATATGTATAAGTTGGGTAAAGTCCATATCATGTTGGCTCTGTGTGATTTTTATGTGTTGTGAAAAACAACCCCATATCTAGAGGTCTCTATGTATAGGCCTGTGTATCTGTTGATTGTGATTGTGATTCATGCTATGTAAAACCCACACAAGTGTGAACCTCCAAGATATTTGGGTAGTGACAGGTAGTCATTGGACCTTTCCAACGACTAATATTTGGGCTACTACTAGGGACTAGCCTACATTCACCTAGTTCATGGAGGTGAAGGTTTCTATGGGCTACCTTGGTTACGATTAAGATTTGGTAACGGTTGCATGAGTAGGAACCCATCTATGTGGGTAACAAAAATCCAAGGCTAACCATTGTATTGAAGGAGTTCATTGGCTATCACTAAGGGAACAAATGTGACTGATGCGATGTGTTATCTAGGGTTGTGAAGAAGATAGCTGAAAATATCACTAAGTTCACAAAGTGGCATATTTCAAGAGCTACTTCTTCCTAGGTGGATAGACTTGTTGTCAGTGGCCTATAGGCAATTGAAGTCAAAATCCACCAGGTTATGGTAGGTTCACTACTTGGGGAAAGCCTTGGGATGGTGGGTGGAACCACAATGTAGTATGGGATGCACCAAATCCCATTCCCATTTGTTAGATTGTATACTTAGCATTGTAGGGTTGAGGACAGACTCGCGGTGTAGTATGGGATGCAAGGAACCCTCTTCTGATTTGTCCAATGGTGCTGAACACTGAAGGAAAGGATAGGACCCATGGTGTAGTGTGTAATGCACTAATACTATTTTCTATCTAGGATGCATTATGGACATGTGTGTGTTAGCCATTGTGATGTGTTAACTAATCACTATGTATGTGATATTTGTTGGAGCTTGTCACTATGTTTGGATCTCATCACTATATTTGTGATGTATTCTTGAGATCATTATTGTGCATTTGTGATGCATGCTAGAGCTTGTCACTATTTATATGTGATGTATGTTGGAGCTAGTCACTGTGTATTTGATGTATACTAGAGTTTGTCACTATGTATTTGTGATATATGCTAGAGATAGTCACTAATGTAATTGTGATATGTGTATGAGATAATCATTGTTGTACTTGTGATATAAATATAAGCTAATCACCATTATACTTGTGATTTGTGTATGATATAGACACTATTGTAATTGTGATGCGTATGAGCTAGTTAGCTTTTGAATATGGAGGTATGCTCGTGACATCCATCATGTATGATATTTGAGATTATGCTATGAATGACCCATTGTGAATATTGTGAATGTTTGTAAACTAATGTTTGGTAATGTTTAGTATGGAAACAACACTTGATGTCAAGTTCTTATCAAAGTTATTAACATTATATTATAATTGGCTAAGTTGATAGGCTTCATGTACTTAATGAATAGTCATGGGTTAAAAGTGATATCAAATGTCTAATGCAAGAGGAGATAATGAACTCCCTCTAACATTGTGGAGTGAACTACGAATCCTCTAGTTCCCACGAGGGGATACCTAGGCAGGGTCATCATGAACCCTCAAGGTTTAGCTCTAGGTCTAGGAATGTCCCTAGTAATATGAGCTTAACACTTCTGAGTGTAAGCATATAAGTTGTGATGTTGATTTTTTATCACAATGATGAATGAAGATCTTTTGATATTAGAACATCAATCATAAATGAGATATGCTTGGTCAGTTAAGTTGGTAGTTGATACTAATTAAAAAAAATTATAGTGTTTGAGGGGTGAATTTTACAGACTAGAGCAATACCTCTTTTTATCTTTACATTATATTTTACATGATTGTTTGTGTTCCCCCATACTTATTTGTTTATGTTTGTGCTCTCCCTTGGAGTACCATAATTTCCCTCATAGGTACTTGGATATAGGAGATAAATTTTGTTCTAATTTCTTCTATACTTTTCATCATTCTTTTATTTATCGTAAATTAATTTTCTTTTCACACTGAGGACAACGCAAATCATTGGGGAATTTAGGCCTTTTCCATGTTGGACCTACTTTTTATTTGTCTTCATTTTCTCTTCTTCTCATTCCAATATATTTGGGGGTTGATAATAGTTCATAAAACTTCACTATATACATTCATTTATGATCAATTCTGACCCCAAATAGTTGGATCCCCCTATGCTTTCAATATGTTGCTACTTTTCTTGATGCTGTGGACTATTGCATGATAACATCCCATGGATACATCTCACTAATGTATGTCATGCCACAACATCTCTCTTTATCTTTCTTCTCCTTAGAATGACTTAGGCTCCTCTACGTAGAACATATCATTCTAAGGGGGGCTATCATATCTAGTTATTCTTATTTTTCAAAAATATGTCTATTGCAAGGGAAATATGGGTTAGATGTAACAAGTATAAATAAAGAAATTAATGTAAAAAACACTAAAAACCCATTAAAGAAAGATCATAATAGTCTATGCTTAATCAAACTGGTTAGAAAAATAAAAAAGATTCAATTCAAAACATGAAAACAACAATTCAAAGAAAATGAAACAAAATGAATGTGCAAATATTTAATCCCATTGGGGGATTATGCTCCAAATGAATGCATATTTCTCTATTAAGCATTTTCCCATGTTACAAAGCTCAAGAATGATGAATTATGACTCACAATTACTTCAAAACAATGAATTTCTCAAGCTCATGATGATGGTGAATGATTTTAATGAAGATGAAGGCTTGTTTTATAGATTTGAAAATATTTAATCAACGATCAAGATTGAATCTCGGGATTGATAGATGAGAGGAAATTAAGGAGATTAAAAAAGATCAATTGATGAAATTGCTTGAGAGCCCAAAATATCCATATTTTTATGAAAAATTGGTTGAAGATATTTTGGAGGGAAAATATTTATTTAAATTTGAATTTGAATTTAAATTTGAATCATGGAATATTCTTTTTGGAGGGAATATGACTTTTAGATATTTTGGAGGGAAAATGTATTTTGAAAAGGGAATATTCTCTTTCGAAAAAGGAATATTCTTTCTGCAAGTTAGAGGAAAATTATGGAATTAAATAATTAAGAAAATTATAATTTAATTGTGAGGATGAGAAGAAATTAGGATTTTTAATTAAATAATTAAAAAATATTAATCATGTGGGATAGAGGAAAATTGAATTTAATTAAATAGTTCAAAATTATTTAATCAAAGGGGAAAATTAGTAAGAAATGATGAAATTAACCAAATAATGTTAATTATTCAAATAGTAGTTGGATGAATTTAATTAAATAATTGGAAATTATTCAATTAAATAGAGGAAATTAGTGAAAATGAGGAAAATGATGTTAATAGGTGAAATTAGGATGTGTGATATGTTCAAGAAATTTGTAGGTGTCTAAATTTAGCCCTCTTTGAAGCAATGTACCTATCACATTATTTCAAAGACCTGATGCTGGCTAGAAAAAAAAAAAATCACCTAACACCCCCTTGTACCCCAATAGACAAATGAATGATGCCATGTTGCCCCCTCAAAAGATCATCCAAAAAAATAAAATTTGTAGGTCAAGACTAAGACGTGATGCCAATAGTAGGTCAACTAAAAAGAGGATGAAAAA
This sequence comes from Sequoiadendron giganteum, assembly GCA_007115665.2. NCBI lineage: Eukaryota > Viridiplantae > Streptophyta > Pinopsida > Cupressales > Cupressaceae > Sequoiadendron > Sequoiadendron giganteum. Next base: position 187,974,777 of record CM021108.1, read on the forward strand.
TAAGCCCTAGAAAGCTAATAAAGTGATCAGGATCAATGACCAGGGTTAAAAAATAGGCCAACAAGGTGGCCGCAGATGAAACCCTAGGGCTTGGGGGTCATATATAGGAATTTTGGCTCAAAATATCCTCATTTGAACACTTTTCTTTGTGAGATATTAGAGCTTTTCTCATCCAACTTTTTAGGACACCTTATCGATATGGCATTCATACCTTAGGCAAGACAATGCCCGAATAGGATTTAACAGTTCTAGAGGCTTGTGGGAGGGGCCCACCAATATGTACTAAGTTAATTTTTTTTTGCACTTAATTTTAAGGTGTCAAATTGGTAGCTAAAGGTAGAAAAAAAAGTGTCAATCCATGGATCGATGCGATTGTAACCCAACATGGCACATCTACAATTGTGGAATGTCACCTTTATCAAATCATCTCGTGGTTGTGATATTGTATGACCTTTGTATTACCTTACTATAGATAAAGAAGCACATTTGAAAAAATGTGTGTGAATGTATTTGGGGGTTCGACGCATTTGAATATTGGTTCACATTTGACTATCAATATTTCCCTCGTTTCCAAAAAGTGGTTTGTTTGTTATTTTACTCAAAAGATAGGTTTTTATTGAAAATTTGGCAATTTAATATTGTGGGTGCTTTACTTGTAGGTGGTACTTCACCCTATCTACTCTAGATAGGGGTTAATATTGAGGATTTTGGATTAGATGGCACTCTTGGGTGAGTTGGAGGTCGAGTTTCTTTCATCAATCATACTTTACTATATTGCCTACATGTGCCTAAGATCAAAGCTCACAAGGTTATGATGACCATGCTTGTGGAGTGATGGAGATCAAATACCATAAATTTTCACCTTCTGACAAGAGATTATGTTATTACATTGGAGGATGTCTAACACATCATCAAGGTATCAATTGAGGGTGTGCAGGTTATCTATGACATGGATCGAGGAAGAACATCCTTGTAGAGACTACTTGGTGAGGAAGAGCTAGACATATGGATGGACAACTTGACTTGAGACCCTTCTATGGAGAGGTTGATGAGATCATCATGACCTTAGTAGGATTAATTATGGGACCAATCATGTGGGACCAATGATCATGAAGGTTCTTGGTTGGATGTGGCTAGGTTATCAAGGGAATGATTACAAAGGCATCACCTATGCATGGGAACTTTGCATCCTTGCACACCTTTATCATGGCATGCACTAGGTTTTATATAGATCAAAGACTAATTTATTTGTGTGTGTTACTTTGCTTCATGTATGGGCATGGGAGTGGATAGAAATGACTCAACTGGTTGGAGAGTTAGAGAGAGGCAAGGGATCCATTTGTGTATAGATATGCTCCTATGCTTACACATAGATACATGGGTGAGTTGCAATTCTAGAGGGGTGGTTTTGATGATATGATTAAGTTTATTTGGAGACCATGGCTACACTATGAGGCATAGATGGATGATCATCTTACTCTAGCATATTTTTGATAGACTCGTTGGCTAATTGAGGGCACACCTCAAATCTTGGAGAGGTATCTTCTAGATAGAGTGTTGAAGCAGTTTGGAGAGAGATAGGTAGTACATGCTGATGACTATCATTCCATATTTTTTAGGATAGTTCAGGAAATTCCTAAGTGGGGTAGTGTGGCAGTGCCACAAACAACACTTATTGAGTTTGCACAGATGGATCCCCTAACATGGGGATGGGTAGGTGGTTCCAATGATATCAAGACTACACTAGATTATAATGCTTGGTGGCTACAATGATGACCATTTAGATTTACACATCTTACTAGTGGACCCAAATCCATAGGTGTCGATAGGAGGAGGGAGGTAGAGCATGAGTGCAAGCACTGGATGAGACAAAGAGTTACTATCATAATAACTATAAGATAGAAAATTGTCTACATTAGGGTTTAGGACCTAGGGAAAAAAATTTCTATGCTCCACATTCAAAGATGCCCTAGAGATCTCAACCAAAGAGTGGAATGAAGGTAAGATATATGCTAAAGCACTACCCTAGGGTGTGATTAGGATCTAATGAGGGGTTCACCACCAAGTTTAAACTTGGAAAAGATAATGAAATAATACTAAATAAAATGGAAAACCCTAATATGATGCAAACTTCAATTAAATGACCTAGAAATGTATATAAATCATAATAGAAAGCTATCAAACTAGAAGTGTGGACCTAAACACTTGTAGAAGCTTGAATGAAGGCTGGAAATGCTACTAATCCTGTTTTTTTTTGCCTACTAGGACTCATTCGCCATTTTGGGTGAATTAGTCCCAGATCTAGATTTATGTATAGGAGCAGGTTTTGGGCAAATGAGTATCCAAATTTGCAAAGATCTCTGAAAAAAACCTATAGTGGGACTCATTCACCACTTGTGGAAAATGAGTCTAGTTTGGATTTTTTGGAAATTCAAAGTCTGAATCTACTCTTCTCGGTCTGCTCAATTTGTTCCTCCAAGTTCTCAGATACGAAACTCTAATTTTGGGGTTGTAGATGACCTTTTAGTGAAGGGTGTGTGCAGGATCATCATGGAAAAAATAGGCCCTTAAGTGGCAATAAAATTTAGAAAAATCAGAGTTAGGCAACTTGACGTAAAAAATTGAATAAGTTATCTATATTATTTCAAAAATATGTAAGAATAGAATTTTTAGAAAATTGAATGTACTTTCTAAACTACTAGGTTTATTTAAAAAAGAATCTATTTTGTGAAAATTTGAAATTTCAATGCAGTAGTACTTAAATTTCAGGGAAAAAATAAGAAGTAGGTCTCTATCTAACCACCCTAACCACAATAAAATGATAATATTTTTTTATAATATTTTAGATATAAGTAGAGGACTCATGTCCCAATGATGTGATGCATATTTTTTTGTAATGTTTTTCAAATTAAATAATTAATTATGAATTTTTTATTACAACTTTTAAAAAATATAAAAACTCGTATGTCTAACCACCATAACTGAGTCAAAACATCATGAAAAACATTTTTTTTAATCCTATAGTATGCAAAGCATAGAATGTGACACATGTTTCAGATTCAAAAAATGTGATACCATTTGAAAGTTATAGATGCTTTTCAATCAACCTATCAATAAGGAATTTAGTCGTAATTCAAATAGAAAATTAATAATAATAATCTATTAAATTCAAAGTAAAGCATAATTTATATTGGTAGAAAGTTGAGAGTCTCCTTTAAAAACCCTTTTTCGTTTCATCAATTTTGGGTAAAAAAAAAGTTGTCAACCACATGAGCCATCATATCACTTACATATCGCCACTTTTTGGTCCATCATGATCCTGCACATACCATGAAGATAATGGCCTTACAAATGGGGAGACAATTCCAACAAGCTTGTAACCTAATCTTGAATGATCTTCAAGTCCTCTAAGCACCTAGATCTACAATCACAGAGAGAGAGAGAGAGAGAGAGAGAGATAGTTGATTATTAGGGAATGGGGGTTTTCCCTGGTCAAATCCATTTTGGGTAATTAAACCAAATGATGAAACAATGAAACATGAAACATAAAATATGAAATATGAACAATGATACCTTGGATGATGTCTATTAAATCTTCAACTAAACATGAAATGGCCATGAAGGATGTAGATCTTGATCTTGACAATAGGAGTAGAACAATGCTTGATCTTGGATCTTCAATGCTACATCATAACAATGGATCAATAACATGCTTGATGCTTGCTATGATTGAGATGATGATGGATCTTGAATTCCTGCAACAATTGATCAAGAATTTTGTCCTTGAATGCCTTATAATTGATCTTGAATGCTATCTTGATGACCTTGTGAAGGCTTGGAATGTTTAAATATTGCTTGCTTGACTTTATAACATGAATTCATGATGAAATAATAATTTGAGAGCTCATTTATATAGGAAATCCACTCAAATGACCATTTATTTGATCCCTAAGGCTAACATGGAAGAAATTTGAATTAAAAACCCACTTTTCCAACTCAAAACCTTAAAAATAGGCCAAATGGGACTCATTCACCATCTTGGGTGAATGAGTCCCACCTAGATGGGAATCATTTTCCCAAGGTGGTGAATGGGTCCTATAGTTCTATTTTTAGTCCTAAAGTGTTGGGGAGTCAAGGGATTAAGCTTATATGTTGATCTTGTTAGGTTTTTGATTGAAATTTACCTTGGGATGCTAAATATGGGTATAGGGTCCTATTAATGATTATATAAAAGTCATAAATGCAATAGGTCCCAAAATCCATTGTGAAAGTGTAAATAAATACACTTTACAACACTATATTAAGGAAAAAATGGGTGTATTTACCTAAGAAGGGCCCAAAATCCCATGTGAATGTGTAAAACACATTACAAAACTAGATTAGGTCTACTTAATTTACAAGCCTCCTTAATTTACTTAGATTAGGTTTATTTAGCTTAAAAAGGGTCCAAGACCTAATGTGGATGTGTAAAACACATCACAACACTAGATCAAGGTGATATAAAGTCCAATTTGTCATTAATTATTCTAAATCAAGCAATGAAAAATGGGGACTCTTTTCTATCATTCCATCTAGCCCCCACTTTAGTGAGAGGATGGACTTGCTTCAAACTCACACTAAAGTAGACATTCAAGAGGGGTCCAAGTGTATCGATGTACATGGTCTAGGATAAAAAAGAACGAGGAGGTGGTCAAGCCCCTAGGATCCAATGTCCTAAGTCAAATTGACATAAGCATGAAAGTACATGCACAAGATGTATGATTTGTAGAAAAATGAGATATACGATCATGCAATGTCAATAACTAGAAGAAAGAAAAAAAATAAAATAAATAAAAAGGTGGATCATTCTTCAACCATTTGTCTAACATGATGTGGATCAGATCTAGGTTGTTTGTCCAAAGATGCATACTCACTTTGAGGCAATGGAACTCTTAGCTATCCACTTGGTGAGAAGTCCTAGAAGGTGAGACACATACACATCTGACCGGTATGTGCTCACACACATGAGTGGCTATGGGGAAAGTCATGCCTCGGTTGGGCTTCCTACTCAAACCATATCAAAGTTAAACCTCTTGATAACTTTAATAAGGCACCATGCAAAAATGAACTTCGAACTTCAGGAAAAAAGAAAAACTTTGTATGCATGGAGCTCATGAACAAACCGATGTTATAAATGAAAAATAGTGTAGGGGATGTTCAAAGGGATTTTTCTTGATTCGTGCAAGGTCTCTTCTTAGGGAACATTGTGTCTAATGTCTCCAAGAGAGGAAAAGTCAAAGAAATATCACACTCTTAGAGGAAATCAAACCCAATGACACTACCAAGAAAAGGATGCATCGTAGGAAGAAATAAAATCGCACAATGAAACATGAGTGTCGATGCATTCCCCCACTTTAAAGTGGTTACTAACACCATTACTGTAAGAAATTTCCTTACACTAGGATACATGAGAGATTATTCACAAAGCCCTATGCCAAGTCATATGTTTTCAAATCGAACTACATCATGAATAATTATGTTGCATGTGAGTCAACTTAAGGCATGTCATCCACGTCCCAAGCTTGCTCTTATATGTACATGAAATGTGATCAACTAGCCAAAAGGGACAAAAAAAAGTGACATATGAGGACAAGGCTACCTAACCCCTTTCCCCCACTTAGTGCAGGACAAGGGTGAGCCGAAATGATTGATGAGATGCATGCTAGTGTGAAAATAAATATCAATTAGAGGAATCAACTGCCCCCACATAAGGAAGAGCGCCAAACTCCTTAAGATGGTTGATTTTACTACTCAAAGCCTTCCATTCATTAGTAGAATGACCATGAACTCTATGATATGCACAAAATGAATGTTTGTAGTAGATTTTATTTTGTGTTCTTGGAGGGAGGGATATCAAAAAATCTTGGAGGAGTCTCAACAAGATACTCTCTTGATCAATAGTAGATGTTCCTTCATTTTATGACAAAGATATCTCTTCCTTAATATAAGATGTCATACTTACACAAGACTCTTTAGATTGTGAGATTTGTTTCTCTCCTTTATAGGAGGGTGTAAAATCTAACGAATTCAAATCATTAGTGTTTTGTGTGATGACATTGACATTAAGCGAATATTTCTTTGTTTCTTACAAAGGATAACAATCAAGACCACTGATGTCGATCAGTTTGGGATGCACTACCATTAAAGTCGACTTAGAAGGATGTTTTATACTAGTTTTGAGATTAAGCGAAGGATTTTTATTTCTATCAAAGGATAATATCCAAGACCATTAGTTGTTTCTTGAGTGTTAGGTTCTATGGGGACACGAATATCTTGTTCATTAGCACCACATACTTTTCCACTATATCCAAGTTGTTTCATAAGTTCATAACCTCTTTCGTAAAGATTTTTCATTTATTTAGGATTTGGAGGTTGTTGATAGTCATCTTCATCAAATTTTGTTGTGTAATTTGTTGTTTTTTGTTCTAAAGTGGTTGATGTGAATGCTTTCAAAGGGCCTTCCAAATTTTGTGTTAACATTACCACTTTTTATTTTCCCTTTTCAAAGTCTTTGTTTATGATCTTTTATTCTCCCATGAATGTTGGTGTGAATTCCAAGGAACCCCAATCATCTTCTAATAGCTTTGTGACTTCCTCAAATATTTTTTTCTTTGTCCATTTTCATGAGTTCCACTTGTGTAGTTGGTCTTAGTGTTTTCAAAGGATTTTTTTTTCTCAATGTTTAAACAACTGTTTGGGTTAGGGTCAAATTCAAGTGTGTACACTTTACTGTTGTAAATATACTTCATTTTATGATGAAGAGTAGAACTCACCCTATTCATCACATGAATCCATGGCATTCCCAAAAGGAGATTATATGAAAGATCATTTGGCATAACATGGATTAGTGTTTCTAATGTGGCCTTTCCAACTATAATAGGTAAAGTGATTACACCAAGCAGTTGTTTTCCTATATTGTCAAATCCATTAATAGATAAAGAGTCAGGTTAAATTTTTTATTTATTCACACAAAGCCTATCCAAAAGGTTTACACTACACACATTAAGGGCTGAGCCATTGTCAAAAAGGGTTCGTTTTGTCCCTATTCTATTGTATTTAGCTATTATTATGAAAGCTTCATTTTATTTTTACACTTCCAAAGGGGGGAGTTCACTTTGGTGGAAAACAACGTCAGTATTTATTCCTTGAATTAGGGCTACTATTTCATTCGATTGTGCATTAGAAGGGATAGGAACTTGTTGCAAGGCGGTTTGAAGCATAACATGATAATTAGGTGAATTCTTAATTAGGTCCCATAGGGATATCTTTGTAGGAGTATTCTTATGTTGTTCAACAAGATAATACTCCTTTCCACTTTGTGTAGACAATCGATGGGGACCAAGTAGGATAGGATTAGGAAATGGAAGGGATGTTGAAGGTGTTTTTCTTGGTTGCACAAATTTTTTCTAGTGTTATATGTATGAGCAACAATATTATGACTCGGCTACTGTGACACATTATTCTTAGGTGGGTAAAGGATAAGTTTGGGTTTGTTTTGAGTTTTGAGTTTGTGTGAAGGTGGGTAAAGGATTAGGGGACTCTTGGGATGTGCCATGGGGTATATAGGAGGTCCATTAAGCAAGGGGGATCTAATGGACACTTGCACATTCATAACCTTGGCGGTCTTGGTTTGATGTATTTCTAATAAATGGAAATCTAGAATCACCTTTTTATCATCACGTAAGGAAGCCACCTTACTATTGTTGTCATTTTATTGCACCATGATATTCTCCCTATGAGAGTTGTTAGGAGAACTACAAACCAAATGTTATTGACATTCAAGGATTGGTTCTTCCAAAATTACTTCATCGTAAGTAGGGGAATGATCAATGGTTGGATTTTCTTGTTTTATCAATGATGGTGTTTCCTTGTTTGAAATAATATTTTTCCTAGGGGAAGAGAGGCAACTAAGACTCTCATTAATTTCATCGATTGTGTTTTCTAACATCAAAGTATCTTCTTCACAACTAGGAGAGATACTAGGAGGAGAACAAATGTGATTGTCATTATCATTTATGATTTCATTACTTTGTTCCCTAATGTATTTTAAAATAGGATAGGTAGGGGAAGAAACATAAAGAGGGTTGTCATGGATCTTAACGGTTTGATTATCCAACACCAACATATCTTCCTCACTTACTCTTTCATCTTGTAAAACATTATCACAAGAGGGGAAGATGTTGGGAGATGAATGTAGACTAGTTGAAGTTCCAATGATTTCTTGTTGTGGTATGTGATCATCATGATTAGCTATGGTTGTTTCTTGTTTTTCATCAATATATTTCCCAATAGGAGAGGTAAGGGGAGAGAAAAAAATAGGGCTCTCAAAACTCTCATCAATTGCTTCTTCTAACACCAAAATATCTTCTTCACAACTAGGGGAGATATTAGGGGAGGAATGAACGTGATCATTATGATTACCCAAGGTTGTAGTCTCTTTCACTAGGATGTTCTCACAAGAAAGGGGTGAATGGAGACTAGGTAAGGTTATGTTTAGAAATGTGTCGATGGTCTCATTTTCTTTTGCTATAATATCTTCCCAAGGGGAATAAGGAGAAGGGAAAAAAAGACCATCATTATTTTCAACAATTGTATCTTCTTTCACTAGTATACCTTTGTCACTAAAAGGAGAGGTATCGAGAGAAGAAAATCTATGATCTATATGATTTTCTATGCTTACAATATCTTCTATCACATCATTCCCACAAATAGGAGAGATAGGAGGGGGTATGAAATTTTTCTTAGCATACCTAGATATGTAAGACTCTTAACATTGTTTGACCTAGAATGAAAAGTACTTCTAACCATCTTATGCAATGCTTCAATAATGTAAACAATGTATATCCCAAGATGCACAACACTTTTATCCAATATATGAAAAAATTTAAGAATGTAAACAATGTGTAACCAAAAATGAAAATCACTTTTATCAAACTTATGCAAAGCTTTAGAGCAACAAAATTTCTATGCTCCACATTCAAGGATGCCCTAGAGATCTCAACACAAGAGTGGAATGAAGGTAAGAGATCTACTAAAAGACTATACTAGGTTGTGATTAGGATATAATGAGGGGTTCACCACAAAGTTTAAACTTGGAAAAGATAATGAAATAGTAAATGAAATACAAAACCCTAATATGATGCAAAATTGAATTAAATGACCTAGAAATGCATATAAATCATAACAGAAAGTTGTAAAACTAGAAGTGTGCACCTAAAATATTGTAAGAGATTGAATGAAGAATAGAAATGTTGTTGATCCTAAAATATTTGGCCTACTGGGACTCATTCACCATTTTTGGCGAATCAGTCCTAGATTTGGATTTTTGCATGGTTTCAAGCAAATGTGTATCCAAATATGAAAAGATCTCTGAAAAAAAACTTATAGTGGGACTCATTCGCCATTTGTGGAAAATGTCCAATTTGGATTTTCTAGAAATTAAAAGTCTAAATTTTCTCTTCTCAATTTTCTCAATCTGTTCCTCTAGGTTCCTAAATCCGAAACTCTGATTTTCGGGTTGTAAATGACTGTTTAGTGAAGATTATGGCCTTGCAAATGGGGAGAAAATTCCAACAAGCTTGTAACCTAATCTTCAATGATCTTCAAGTCCTCAAATCACTCATATTTGCAATCACACAAAGAGAGAGAGAGAGAGAGAGAGAGAGAGAGAGAGAGAGAGAGTTGATTGCATGAAATGGCCATGAAGGATTTAGATCTTGATCTTGACAATAGGAGTAGAATAATGATTGATCTTGGATCTTCAATGCTACATCACAATAATGGATCAATAACATGATTGATGCTTGATATGCTTGACATGATGATGAATCTTGAATTTTTGCAATAATTGATGAAGAATTTTACCCTTGAATGCCTTAGAATTGATCTTTAATGACATCTTGATGATCTTGTGAAGACTTGGAATGCTTAAATATTTATTTCTTGACTTGATAACATAAAGTCATGATGAAATAATGATTTGAGAGCTCATTTATATAGGAAATCCACTCAAATGATAGTTTATTTGATCCCTAAGGCCAACATGGAAGAAATTTGAATTAAAACCCCACTTTTCCTGCTCAGAACCTTAAAAGTAGGCCAAATGGGACTCATTCACCATCTTGGGTGAATGAGTCCTACCTGGATGGGACTCATTTTCCTAACGTGGAGAATAGGTCCCACATGGGCTATGTTTAGTTTTTAAGTGTTGGGGAGTCAAGGAATTAAGATAATATGTTGATCTTGTTAGGTTTTTTATTAAAATTTTCCTTGGGATGCTCAATATGGGGTCATAGGGGCCTATTAATGATGATATAAAGGCCATAAATGCAATAGGGCCCAAAATCCATTGTGAAAGTGTAAATAAATACACTTTACAACACTATATTAAGGCAAAATTGGGTGTATTACCTAAGAAGGGCCCAAAATCCCATGTGAATGTGTAAAACACATTACAACACTGGATTAGGTCCACTTAATTTACAACCATCCTAAATTTAATGTGAAGGTGTAAATAAATACACTTTATAACATTAAATAAGGCAAAGTTTGGTTTATTTAGCTTAAAAAGGGCCCACTTGACCTAATGTGGATTTGTAAAACACATCACAACACTGGATCAAGGGGACATTAACTCCAATTTGTCATTAATTATTCCAAATCAAGCAATGAAAAAGGGGGACTCTTTTCTATCATTACAATAAAATCATATATATTACATTTATAACCATAGCATTGTTAGGACATAAGATAATGCATCTATAGATATAACATCATGTATCCATAATCATAACATCATCATCTCATCCATCCATCACACACCATAGAATTTAAATAAAAATATCCATAGCATCATATAAATATCACATCAAAGTCTAGTTTCATCTGATATATATACATCATCAAAAAGATGTCATGACATAAAATTGATATACATAAAGTGTCTATACAAAGGGTTATCACAAGCCATGAATATATATAATCTTCCTATAAACATATCCAAATGTGTCTACATAGAATATCTATACATCAATCTACTTGGAACTCCCCCTCTCCCCCTCTCAACTAGGAGGAGGATGGGGAGGAGCTACTTGATGTACTCCAACCTATTGTGCCCTAGGCACTAATTGCATTGACTATTGTGGCTATTGTGGCTATTGTGGTACTAGTTGGGGATATTCCACTGAATCTCCATTCGATCTCTCAAAAGGTCTTGCTATGGTATTCGTTGAAGAGAACTTAGGTGCTCTCCTCCCTATAAGTATTGCAACGTCATATAAAGTACTATAATAAGTGGCCTCCTTCATGAGAGTCATGATATATCTCATGTACTACTCCATGCGAACCACTCCACCCTACCTAGTTGTCTCAAGCTACTATTGTTCTACTCGTTCTATATACCCCTCAACTATCAACTAAACCACCTATGCCTCTTCTTGTTGGTAATGTATATCTCAATGTTCCACTCTATTGTCCTCTATACAAGTTGTACATTGAGGCAATCCCTATCCATCGTACATCCATCTCTATCCCACCAAGCCTAGTCTTACTTTGATAAGGAAATTGCAATCTTGATATAATAACATCTTGCCTCTAGGCATGTCATCTCTCCTTTTCTCTCCTCGTAACACAACTATAGCAATATGCTAAACTTGTGGCCCCTATTGGAGTCCTTGATCATGACCTCCTCCTTCTACAACTACCTATGCACATTGTCACTATCTACGAGCCCTACTTTCATCTACCTCTTTCCTCTATTGTCTCCCAACTACCTCACCACTTGGATTGGTAAATCTGAGTGGCCTATACATGGCCCACCATGCATCAAAATCAACTATAATCTCTACATACTTTCATCTAGAATCCCTCACTTATTGTACTAGAATAACATGAATGGACTTTGTAATCACCGCATGAGGACTAGCTATAGGTTCCCACTCACTGAACTCTTGTTGAGTGTAAGAAATCATGACATGAGAATTTGTGGTTGGTACATCTTGTATCTCTCCAAACTATCTCCTGACTAGATCAAGAAGATACCTCTCCAAAAAATGTGGAGTGTATCTGATTACCACCAAGTTTGTCTGTAGTATGGGATATGTACACATGGTCATCTATATAAGCCTCACAATGTAATCACAACCTCCATGTGAACTTATATGCCTCATCTATGTACCATCACCAATAATATAGATCTCCTAACCTTTGTTGTGTCAACAATGTATCACATTTATACACATATGGGTCTCCTATGACCCACATAACATCTCCCACTCGTTGAGTGGCAGCAATGCACTCCCACACTCATATGTGCAATAGTGTCACTCCAATTGATAGGCTTGTAGAGGATCTATATACCACCTAGTGTATATCATGATAGAGGTGGGCCAATACACATGCCCCCCACACATATACAATGACATCAACCATCACCCTCTCGAACATGTGGCCCCATCCAACTGAGAAAACCTTAGATATATTATTAGGGATAGTTACTCTATAAGTGAGACTTGTTATCACCAAAATCAAGTGATCATAAACTCTTAATCCAAGTCTCAAGTCAACTTTCCCATCCTCGATATTGAACTTGTTAACATGGAGTACTCACCCTAAGGCCTTTGCACCAACATCAATGTCATCTATAACTTGTGCACCTTCAATCAAGATCATGAGAATCCTCTATACATATTCAAGAGTGATGGTAGCCTCTCTAATCAAGAATTTAAGTGATGAGGTCTAATTGTGCCACCTCTCGATCACAATCTTGAAAGCCTGATAAGAGAAAAGCTTAGGCATGAATACAATATGGAATAACCCAATAACTCCTATAAATTCTACATCCATCTTGCTCAGATGAGCTATCTGATCTAAGACTCTAGGATGATGCTCTTGCAAAAATATAGGATCTAGAACAACTTGCAAGCATAACAACCACAATTTCAATCTATAAATTTTTTGAAAAATCTAATTTTGTAGTTCTTTGAATCAAATGCAACCTAAAAAATAAATTAGCGAGCCATTTATCAAACATGACACTTTATCAATATTAATAGTGAGCTATTTTTTAAACATGTCGCTCTATACTAATCAAAAGAGAACCAAAATTCAAAAGCGACATGGCATGTCAAATGCATCATGACATCGTCAAAAGTGTCACATTGAGTTTTAAATGCATCATGTCGGGTTTCAAAGGTGTTCATTCTAGATTTATGTATTTGATTGACTCCCTATACCTAGCATTTATTTCACCTAAACTGACACTTAACTATGAAAGGTTTAGATACTTATTGAGGAAGTTGTTTCACCCAACCTTTGGAAGTGATGGACTCGATCTGTTCAATGGAGAGCACGTGGAATGAAAACCATATGTACAACATCTCTACTAAAAAATATCAAGGCTTTAAAAATTCTAACCTAGGAGTTCAAAATGAGGTCAAAATGACTCCCAAGGCCTATATATAAACCCAAAAAGACTAGATTTCATCAATTTCCATATCACATCCTATTTTCTTCATGTCATACCTATCTTGATCAATTTTTTTACTACCCTAACCTCTGTTGTCATCCCCTTCTTCACTAAACTTATTTTTTCTTCCTATTCTGAGCTCGACAAAAAAAATATTTTTCTAGCTAGCCTATTGAGGGCACAACCTACCCTCATTCCATCATTTCTTTGTCTGCTAGGGCATAGTGGGGCATCATCATTATTTTAAGTTTTTCCAAATTAGTAGCATGCCTTTGAAATAGTGTAACAGGTACATTGTCTCAAAGAGGGGAAAAATATAGACACCTAAGAATATCTAATGCATTGTGAATTCTTCTAAATAATCATTTTCATCATTATCAATCATCATCCCCTTTTATCAACTTTTAATTAATTAATTTTTAATTATTTGGTTAAACTAATAGGTATTTTCTTCTATTAATTAAGTAATTTTAATTATTTGATTAATCCATCATTTTTCTCTTAGTCCACATTTAGTTAAATAATCTTTAATTATCTAATTAATTAAATCATTTTCTTCCTCCACTTTAATTAAATAATTCTTATTATTTGGTTATTTCTAATTTTCCTCTCATATCCACCTAATTTTAGATAATTTTTTAATTTTTTAATTAGCTAATTTTGTTCAACAATTTAATGAATTATTTAGTTGCACATTCCCTCAAAAAGGAATATTCTAAATTCAAATCCAAATAATAATTCAAATTTGGAAATATCTCCCTCCAAAAATATCTCAAAATATCTTCCTAAATTTTAGAAAAGAGTTTTAGTTAGTTGATCCTTTCCTCTTCATGCATGGACTCTCCACCCTTCAATCACTCTCCACCATTGGTTTGAACATTCAATGTCAATTGCTGATAGAATATCTATAAATCTATAAAACAAACCTCATCCTTCATTGAAAGGACCCCTCTTTGGAATTTGATCTACATAGTAATTTAGCCTCCATAGCCATAAACCTTTCAAGCTTTTGCACAATTTAGTTATGCTTAGCATCAAGAGAAATCCACATATCTAAAAGCCATAATGCTCACATTGTCATCAATAGAGTGAGGGTTAGAAATATTTTGGATGAGGTAAAAAGTAGATTAGATTTCATGTATGCTTTTGTTTCTTGTTTGCTTTCATTGAATTTTAGCTAATGAATTGGGTTTAATTTGATCAAATGAGTCTTAGTTTTGAGATTCGATATAACCTCTCTTATTGTTTGCCCTCTTGGTCTTTCCTTCCGTTTATCCATGTTTATAGTCTTAATGATAAATCCTACTTAAATGTAATGTAATTTAAACATAATGCAAAAATAGAAAAAATAAAATAATTTGATCTAAAATATAAACCCAATCCTTATTAGAATTGTCTATAATCAAAATTCATGATTTATTCCAACTATGCTCCAATGCATGTATGGGGAGTTAGTGATAACCTTTAGCTCCATTCTATAAGAATTAGGAGATCATGGATATAAAAAAACAAACACAATGAACAACCCAAAATTGTATTTAGTCAACCCAAAATACAATGATGAGGAAGCCTTGCATATATGGGCAAGGATGGGGAAATTCACCTATCATGTGGATTAACAAGTGTCCCATGATGTGGCACAAATGAGATGATAAGTTCCTTAAAGGTGTCAACCTTTAGATCACTTGGAATGTGCAAACCAACAATCTACTTGACCAAGTCATCAACCTTGATTTCAAGTGTTGAGTGACCTTTGAGGTGAGATGGAATTCTTCCAACCTCAAAGGGTATGCACATGAGGTTTACCAAACAACTTGGTAATCTCTAGAGGTCTAAAAGGTTGCACACTCAATTAGACAACATGTTGTCTAACCTCATCAACCTAAGTACACTTATGTATAGTGAATAAATAAATTGTTCACTCTAACACCTCCCCTTAAGTGATACTTGGGGAGATCACAAAAGTGAAAATAGATAGAAATGGATCCCATCTACTAGGCCATGCTAAGTACGCATGTACAAAGTTTCTCATGAAGTGGAATAAAAGAGAAAATCTAGTGGGAACAAATTTCCTCTCCAAAAGAGAAAGATAAGGATTTAAGACCTTCTAGAAAGATGTCCCGTGATGATAGGAACATCATGATGAAGAACTCCTAAAGCATGTAGAAGTTGTAAACTCTGTCAAAGATGAACTGGTGTTTGTTGGAATCAATGAACCTCCAAGAAATGTAGATCAAGATAAGCGGTACAAAACATTGCGAGTGAACATATAAACACTACTCAACCATGAATACACAAAGGCAATCAAACTCTATAAAGTTGAAAATACAAATAGTACTATGATTAGGAGTACACCTCACAAAATATGATCCACTTAAATAATCCCCCATATGAGAGATCAAGATAGAAGGTCTATGACAACCCCAAAAAGAAAATTCCTTCATTGCTTCATTGAAAGAAGTATTAGCATAACACTATCGTAATGAATATGTAAACCAACAACCTACTTGACCAAGCCATCAATCTTGATGCCAAGTGTTGAGTGACCTTTGAGGTGAGATAAAAAGTCTTCCAACCTCAAAAGGTATGTACATGTGGTTTACCAAACAACTTGGTAACCTTTAGAGATCTAAAAGGTTGCACATTTAGTTAGACAAGATGTTGTCTAACCTCATCAACCCAAGTACATTTAAATATAGTGAATAGATAAATTATTCACTCTAACACATTCAACATGCTCGTCAAAGTACCTTACATTTCAAGGTTGTCAATTGCTGCCCTAATTGAAAAGGACATACAGATCAATTACATAGAGATTTTAAATGTGAACTTGAATAAATTATTTAAAAATAATAATAATAATAACAATTAGAGATTATTTGATCAAAATCTATAAGATAAGATATTTGTACTTTTACATCTAACAATATTATTGATTATCTCAGGATCTCATAGACTATTTGACGTGGTGAATTGCTATTAAAACCTCTCATTCATTCAATAACTTTTCACGCTGGAGCGTAGAGGTCTTGAAAATGCCTTCGGTCTTTAGGTAACCTCCACTATCAAGCGCAGTCAAAGCTGAAATCATCTACAATGTACGTAGGTTGTACCATCGTACTACTTTTATTTGTCGTTTCTAGAATAAAAACTTGGTCTAGTGGGGTAAGATGCTAACGACAAGACTGCACCATTGAAGAGCGTCCATAAACTCCAGCACGCTGGTAAGAGACTGTCTTTGTACGTCCTCCGACAGTTACGCTGAACACTCCAGTAGACACCACATGGAATGTACAAACAAACTCATTCCAGATGAAGAGGATTAAACTACGTTGAACTTCATAATATACGAGGAATACAAGAGAGATTCGTTCATTTATAAAACAATCTTACTACGAGGTAATACTCAACGAAAAACATGTAGCGTCGCTGCAACCGACAGAACACGTTGGAGTCGTTGTCTCATTACAGGTGGGAGTTAATACTTGCTTTATTGTCATGAAAACTTATTCATCTTACACATCTACAAGTCAAATGCTACGGTACAAAAGAGACTGCTAGCGAAAGCAGCAGCTCCCATTGATAAGATAATGTGAAGAAGCATTGCATTTGCTCCAGTGGGACTCCTCCAACTCCTTGTGTTTACTGAATCTTTCAAACTGTATGCTATTCAATCCCTTTTTCTCCATGAGCAGTCTTTTCATCCTCTTCTTTGGATCCACAGTCCCTCTCACCGTCACTTTCTTGTGGACCACATCTACTACATACTCAAGCAGATCTGTAGCACCCACCAAGCAAAATTTATTTGCAAATAGCATTTTCTAGAATCTGATTGCATCAATTTAACAAATAAAAACATAAAGAAACTAAAAGGTGGTCTAAGTGAGATAATGAAGAGAACTGGCTGGTTATGAGAATGTACTGTCCATTTTGGAGAGCAATTTGGAGACTCTCGCTCTGCAGTCATGGCAACGCATATTGGCGTTCAAAACAATGACTTGAACCTGCAAAATGTTAAATGAAACATAAGGAATTGTCATCATTTGGACTACCATTGTAGCCCATGGGAAACAAGATAGTAAGAAATAAACAGCCAAGAACTTTGTATGTCTTGAACAGTATAACGATATCATCATTTTATAATTGGACTGCCATTGTAGCACTGCAGAATATAAAGTGAACAGCCAACACCAATTTGTTATTTGAAGCATTGGATGTCTCCAATAATATCATCATCATCCTACCATTATAGCACCTGGCCTACTCAAAGTAAACTGTCAACATATTATTTGTTAAAAGCTATCAGATTTTTACAGTCTATATTAATTATCACATGTCATTTCTAAACTCTATTTTGTAAAATTTGTTTTCGATCAACATTTCTGATCCAAAATTATCACATGTCATTTCTGAATTCATTTGTGCAAAATTTGTTTCACATCAATATTTTAGATCCAAACAAATCTTTCTTTTTGCTCTTTTTTATTCTGATGATAGATCAGGGAATATGTTGATGCACAAAAACTCAACACAATTTAATCCAAGAAACAATACAGATCAACAATATGAATTGTGAAAATCTGTGATGAGCCCATTAACAAGTTTAAGCTTTGCCCACAATAAAACTATGAAAAATCAAGATAGGGTTACCGCTGGCATTGTTAATGCTTCTGCAGAGCTCAGAAGATGACTTGTTGCTGGCATTTTTGAAACCCTCCGGCTGAACATTCTCCAGCTGAGTTCTAACGACATGGATGTTGGAGTCCCTTGATCTCTCAGCTGCAGCCTCTAGATTAGCTCTGGTGTAGTTGTATTTGTAAGGAGCTCTAAAATGAAAGCAAAACTACTTCTGAAAGTTCAGATAATCACATGTTGCAAGACTCTTGGCCTGCCCCCATCATAAACAGTGAATTTCTGCATAAAACGTAACTGCCAAATCACTACATGGCATTTTTTATGCTGCTCACAAGCACGAAACAATCCACCATGTAATCCAGCGTTATATCATTGGATTTAGTTGAAAGCTTACACGCGTTGATTTGACCAGAGATTCTTCCACCGACCCGGAAACGCCGATTTATTGGTTGTTAGAAGTTAAAATATATAACCATATTGGGAATATGAGAAGTTTATAATATTGTTATATTTGTTAATTAAGGCAATCTCTTTCCTAGGGTTTGTGATCTTTAAGGTTTCACGTAATTCGTAAGCAAATGCATTATTTAAGCACAACAGCTGTACAGACACCTCACACATTATCTAATAAGACACCATATAGGGTGATTTGTAAGATTAAACATTGCTAATTGATTTGAACAGCTAACTGGTTACAATTAATCAATTATTATCAAGATCCTGAATGATGTAGAAATTACAACCATGTATCAAGCTGGCATCTCCATAACGATAGATTATATTATTTGTGTCAATCTGGTTGCAACATTGCTCATAAATCAAAAATTAAAAACTGCCAGGCTTCAAGGAAAATAGAGGGTCAATGGTTTTTGTTGGAAGTCTCAAATATAAGGAGAATAAAAGGAATGGACAATTCTGGACTAGGAACGCTCAATAACGTTGATGGAAAATAACAAATGACTCCCATCCCATAAACTTTGTAGAAAGACATCGATTGTCCTTAAGAATTTTAGAACCCCTTAAGGAGTAGCATAGTGTCCATAACCTTTTCTAGGAAATCATCGATTGTCGTCAGGAATTTTAGAACCCCTCAAGAAGTAGAATAGTGCTGTCTTAAAGCTTGTAAATATCAAACAATAATTTATGCGGAAAAGTGAAATATTAAAGTTTAAGAGAGTTTTGTATTTATTGTTGATTTTTTAATGTAGGTTTTTTCTTTTAAAATGATATTAAATTTCTAACATTTTGGTAAATTATGTTGGTATTGTTGGTTTGAAAGTGTATGAAAATGATTTTTATAAGTAATTTAAAAAGTTTGTGTGAAAGTTTTTTATTAGGTATGTCTTTTTTAATCTTTTTTCATGTGGTTTTGTTTATTTTAGAATTTGATAATTCTTAAAAATAGTTAGAAACATTTTTGTGAATTGGTTATTTTGTTGGAAGGTTTCCCTTTGAAAGTATGGTCTACGAATGAGTTAACAAGGGTCAAGTTCATCATCGGGATTTGCTGTGTTGATTGAATTATCATAGTATAAATGAAAGAAAGATAGCAGAAATTGAAAAATAGATTTGAAAGACAAAAAATGCAAGCAAGAAGAACACATAATTTTTATAGTGGTTCACCAATAGGCTACATCCACTTTCATGTAGGGGAAAATCTTTATTAATCTTTGTTTTCCAGTACATCAATTAGTGAAATCAACAATCAACCAACAATACAAAATTCTCAATGTTTTGTTCTATCTTCCTTCAATAACCATTCGAAAAGAAAGATTCTTCAAGAGGGAAAACAAGAGGACACGGTAAAAAAAAGGTCAAGAAAACTGTTGGGCTTCATATACCCAACAATTTCCCACTTGAAGTCCAACGATTGCTGCAACATACCAGACATTCCCCTATTTTGATGTTAATTTCACTTCTTCATAATTCTGAGAGAAGCTCTACAAAATTCGAACTTCTCCTTTGGTACTACCTTCGTCAACGCATCCACCAGGTCCACTTTAGTATCAATTTTCTCCACTTGCAGCTTACCCTCATCAAGAGCATGTTGAATAAAATGATATCAAAGTTCTATATGCCTAGTTCTATTATTAAAAGTAGATTTCTTTGCCAAGTGAATAGTGTTGTTGCTATCACAAAACAAAGTAAAAAATGGTTGCTTACACCACAATTCTCCCAACAACTATTGTAAACATATCATTTCCTTTGCTCCTTCGGTAAGAGAAATATATTCTACCTTGGTAGATGAGAGTGCAACCGCCTATTACAACCATGAAACCCAACTAATTGCAACCTTGAAAAATGTAAAGACATAACCTATAGTAGACCTTAGTTTGTCCAAATCTCCAACCATATCTAAATCAACATAACCTTGTAGCTGAGTATCCTGACCCTGTTTGGTGAAACAAGGTTAGGATACTCAACTTCAATTTGCAATATAAATGCTCCCGACCTTGTTTGGTAAAACCCTTAGGTTGCTCCATTTACAACTCTTCTTCAATATCCCCATGAAGAAATATTGTTTTGATGTCAAGTTGCGCAAGCTCAAGATCCCATATAGCTTCTATGCCCAAAATTGCTAGAATCGTTGTCATCTTTAGAAATGGCAAGAAAATTTCATTGAAATCAATCCCCTTTTTTTTTTATCAAAACATTTCACAACTAATCTGGCCCTGTAGCGTTTACTACATCCATCTCCATCTTTCAATCGATAGACCCAGTTTTTGATTTGGTGGAAGGGTAACCAAATCCCAAGTTTCATTTGCTAGTCTTGCATTGCCTCCATCCATTTCACTGAATTTCATCTTTGCAAGCCTATTTAAAAGTTGTAGGCTCTGACTGATCAAAGAGCAATAACTCATAATCATCAAATTTAGTTGGACGCTTTTTCTCACATGTAGACCTTCTCAATTGAGGAGCTTGTTCTTGCAAATTTGTGTCCAAATTCAATCTCTGTAATTGATTATGAATTTCTTCTATATCAGATTGTAAATTACCTTGCACACTGATCTGTTCCTACACACTTCCTTGTTCCTGCACATGCCTTGCATTACTGGATTCAACATGAGGCTGCGAATAAACTTCCTTTCCACCCAAAACAGGTTGTGTGGGAGATAAAGTTCCCAATTCATGTGACTATGAAGGAGGCAACAATGACACATTAGAACATTCACCAAGAAATGAATTAAAGTTTGAAACCTGCATTGGACATTACAAAGAGGGGGGCGATGAAATATGTAAAGGAAACACATGAGTATGATGAGTGGCACCAATGCTAAAGGGCTTCTTACAAATAATTTGAGGTTGGGTAGTCACTATTGAAGTTTGGGAATTAGCACATAAAGGCAGCGATGAAATATTTGGTGGAAGTGGACAAACAATTGAAGGCTGTGTGGAACTTGTTAGAGGCTGTGTTAAAAATTGTAAGGGCTATGAATAGCTATGTGAATTTCCATTGTCAAAAATATCCACCTATATATGCTCATTTGATGAAGTCCATTGTTTTTGGAGAGAGGGGAAAACATTCTCATTAAAGAACACATCTCGATTGTAGGTATTTTTTATTTTCATTTGGATCCCAAAGATGAAAACAAAATTGTTCCTCACCATAATCGATGAATATACATCTCTTTGATTTGGGATCTAGTTTCATTCGCTGCTCCTTCGGAATATGCACAAAGCTTCACAACCACACATGTAGTGATTATAAGAATTGCATTTCCAGAGCCATCTCTCCTCTGGAATATCAGAACCCAATTGAGATGAAGGAGCTCGATTGATCAAATAAATCATTGTATTACAAGCCTCTACCCAAAATTATTTCCCCAAACTGGAATTAGAGAGCATACACTGAGCTCTCTCAAGAATCGTTCGATTCAACCTCCTAGCTACACCATTTTCTTAAGGGGTGAAATAAATGACCTTAATCTAATGAATACCATTATCTACACAAAAGGAGTCAAATTTAGAAGAGAAAAACTCTCCCCCATTATCTATTTTAAGACATTTTATTTTTTGCCCAATCTAATTTTTAAACTTTGAAAGCACTTCTAATTTTCTACTCATCATGTAAATCCATACTTTTCTAGTACAATCATTAAATTGTGTTTCAACATGGAAACATGTGTCACATCCCTCAAAATCCATTAATTTCCATTTTTTAATTGTAACATCACATCACCTTTGTTGATTATTTCACATTCTTTAATATCACCAAGAAAAAATATGCTGAACTTACCTTCTTAGTAGTTAGTGAAAGCCCCCTGACATGGAGTAGCATGAAAAAAGGCACCAAAATTGAGCACCCATGAGTCTGCAGTAGTGTCACTTGTAGATAAAACCAAAACACCATCATCTTTATCATATGTAGTGATTACTTCATTATTTCTCACCTTTTCTTATGCCTTTTTTTAATTCCAAAAAATATTTTTTGTGTGACCTAGTTTTCCACAAAACTAGCAATCACCATTTCTACCCTTGGACTTTGATCATGGTGCAAATTTGGACCTTCTTCTATTATTATTTTTGCCTCTATCTTGAACCCTTCCTCTATTGCTAGTGCTTACAATAGTCAAAGTGTCACCAGAAGAGGGTTCTTGATTTTTCCTCCTCATGTCTTCACTGAGGAGTGTGGCTGCAACATTATCAAATTTTAGTTTACTCTTGGCAGCCAGTGAAGTGCTAACTTCCATCGCTACCCATTCCTAGTTGTTCAATATAGAACATAAAAATATAATTGCTTTAATTTCATCATCTAAATTTATACCCATTGAAATCAATTAGGTGACCAAGGTATTGAATTTATTTAGGTGATTTGACATGATCCCACCTTCTTTGATTTTTAAATTGTATAAATTCTTCATGATGAAAACCTTGTTCAATGTCGATTCCATCTCGTACATGTCTGAATGTTTATCCTGTAGCTCTTTGGTTGTCTTCTTAATAGAAAATTTGAAGAGAACATTGCTTGACAACAAAAGAAAAATAGTAGCCCTTGCTTTCTTATCCAATTTCTCCCACTCTTCATCCAACATCAAACCTTTTCCTTTGGTTTTTCCTACTAGTTCAGGTGGAAGATCCTACTTAATTAGTAGAGATTCCATCTATACCTTCCACAATCTAAAGTTCTAACTTGCAAACTTATCTATTTTCCATTTATCTACTTTGTCTATGCTTCTAGAAATTCTTCGAGTCGATTTCCAAAGAACCGCTTCACCATCGAGCTTCTTCACCAAGCTTTGATACCAATTTTTGATTGAATTATCCTAGTATAAATGAAAGAAAGAAAACATTAAAAAATAGATTTGAAAGACAAAAAATTCAAGCAAGAAGAACACAATTTTTATAGTGGTTCACTAATAGGCTACATCCACTTTCAAGCAAGGGAAAATCTTTAATAATCTCTATTTTACAATACATCAATGAGTGACAACAACAATCAACTAGCAATACAAAATTCTCAATGTTCTATTCTATCTTCCTTCAATAACTGTTTGAAAAGAAAAATTCTTCAAGAGGGAAAATATGAGGAAGTGATAAAAAATGGCCAAGAAGATTATTGGGATTCATATACCCAACATGTTGAACATCTGAAATACTGAGAGGGGGGGTTGTGAATAAGAATTCTCTAAAACTACTTAAACATTTAAGCACTCATTCCACACATCATATTCAAAGTGCAGTAAGGAAAGGAATCATGAAAGAAATCATCAAAACACATAACACATGAACATCATATTTTTACATGGAAAACCCAAAAAGGGAAAAACCATGGTGAGGATTAACTCACAATATATTATAGTTGAACATAACATATTGCAGAAAAGCTCACTGCTAGGTGGACTCACTGCCCACAAAATGAAAGAATGATAAAAGAAGGGCTGGCACACTGCCAATATCTGAACTGCTACAAATGCATCTACAATATGTTGAAGATACAATTCCACTGAAGCTCAAAACACTAAATTAACACACTTCATGCTACATTGTTCATACACTTTGGTTTTCTCTACATTCACATCACACTCACATAGTTTTATTTGAAATTCACAACCACAACATCACCATCCCTCTATAACACCAAAATGATCTTATATTTATGCCCATTACATCTTTAAACACCTACAACATCAATTAGGTAAGTCTAATTAGATGTGTCATGAGAAATAATAACTTGTTGACTCAAGATCAAACTATACACACTTTTCAAATAGCACAAAAACTTGTAACACATCCAAATAGGTTGGCATGGACCTATAATAGTTCTCACATAATCGATCAACACTTATTTTAACTTTGTACAACCCAAAACTTGTTAGGTGGATACAACTAGTAAGAAAACACCAAAATACACCAACTAATTATCAACAAGATGACATGTAGACCTCCAAAACACATGCCACTTAGACTACACACCATTTTAAAACCTATAAACATTCCCATAAATCTACATAACCAAATATGATTCCACAGTGGAATGCCAACCAATCCAAACATGCACTTTGTTTTGATTATACTACTATTAGGAAATTTGATATTCTATCAACCATAAATTTTGTAACAAAGGACATAAAGAAATGAAACTTTAGGTTTAAGGTCCTCAAACAAATACAAAAATTTCCGTAGAACCGCAAAAAAAAATACATCAAGGCAAACCAATGTAGACCAAAAAACTAATGCTCTATACACTGAAAACTATGTTCTAGACTTAATCAAATATTCAACATATATGTTTTGCATCGAAGAAAAACCTCTGCATCTATATGTTGTCCAGTACCATCTCCATGCTCACTCATGCTTCACCAACCAATTGTACTTCAATGTAGGCTTCTATTCAAACCATACTCTTGGCATCAATGGAAACACTATATAATCTCATGCTCATGTTTCCAACAACCATACCAATGAAAATCTCCTCAAACTTCTAACAATCTCACCCTTTGTCATTGATGGAAACATGCATCAACTCTTCTCCATGTCTTCTCCCCTTTAACATCAAGGGAAAAGGGTGCATACATATTTCTTGTTCTTTGCTCCACCTTTCATACATGCGTGATAGTAACAAACTTCTTCAAAAATCAAACCAACTCCCCCTAACAGTGTTATCCATCTAAATTGATCAAAATTTTCACTTGTATAATATCCATTATATTACGCATACATATAATAAAATATAAAATGCATAAATAGAAAAGGATATGCAAAAATCAACTGGAAGAAGTGTATGGAACTTGCAATTTTGCAAGGTGTTCCTCCCAATCCTTTTTTTCATTCTCCCAATCCTTTTTTTCGTCTTCCCAATCTTTCTTGGCCAACCTACACATGTAGTTCTTGTTGGCAACACAAGGCAAACAACCAAGGGGGGGGGGGTGAATCAGTTGTTACATAATTTCAAACTTATTAGACTTATAAACCTTTAATCTCTGATCTGATTAATAACAATGAAATAATGAATCAACAACACATCAAAAACATACATAACACCAAGATTTTTGTGTGGAAACCCCGTTAGGGGAAAAACCACGGTGGAGGTTAATCCACAAGTTATACCCTATTAAAAGTATAAGAAGAATATATGAGGAAGGCACATGCATTCAAACACACTACCCAAAGAAAACTAATCAAAGGAAGACTTACTATCTTACAGAAAATATTTAGATTAAATCCATCTGAAGAATTTGAACTAAGAAAGTAGCATCTGCTAATGCCTGAGTACATTCTCGGTTAAGCACATGAACACTTCTTTACTTTCTTTCACTCTTCTTCACACTCTAATCTGCCTTCAAATGATCTAAACCTTTTTCACACATAGCACTCACACACTTCACATACATCTCAAATGATGAAACAATCACTTATATATATTTGCAACAAGAAATTACATTGCTTTATGTCGGCTTCAACACAATAATAGAATGAATACAAACTGTTGGCCCAAAATAATAATTATTATCAATGTGCATCAACCAAGGTCGACCACAACATAGTAGAGACCTAAAACAATGTCCTCGAACACAAAAAAACTTCAAATATTCTTCCTCATAGATCCACAACACACTTCAAACACCTTGTCGGCCATGAACATGAAAAATATGAACACGCAAGAGAAAATCTCAGATCACGAGCACAATGATCAATGGAGACGTGAAACAGAGATAGAATATGATCTAGAAACATTAATGAACACCTTATTAACATACACAACAACTCATATTACCAAAATCACATTATCTTCTTCCATGAACACCATTTGCAATAACAAAATAGCTTTCAGAACACATAAACTTATAACTTGCTCAAATCTTCATCCTCAGCTTTGAAAATTTCAGAGTAGAAATTAGATAGGATTGAGAACAAACCCTTTAATCCACAACATCTAGTTATCATCATACCAAAATTTCTACCATACTGATCTTCATTACTTCACAAACAACCTATAACATATTTTATTACAATTTTCTCAATATCCTCGACATATACAGTCTTAAAGAATTTAATGCTAATAGTGTTGACATCAATGCCAATCACATATCAACAATACAACCACAACATCCAATAATTTTGACTCTCAAATTCCATGAGGAGTTCTTCTCCTTCATCTAGAGTATTAGGTACCATATTCAACTTTATTTATTTCTCCACATTATTCAGAGCACTGGATATGTGTGTGAACTTTGCATTCACTAGGTCTCTGAGCTATCCAAATTACACTATATAATATTTTATTTTTGTTCTTGTAGCTAGAAAAAATGTTCATGTAGATTTTCAATTGCTAATCTCTTGGATCCATCTACACCATTTGCTAGATCGTAGGCACCAGATGCCTTGTCAATCTATGCCTCAAATGGAATCCATCTCTCCCTTTATGTTTTTAGTCAAACTAGGCCACCTCAAGAAAAACTAAAGTATATCCTTGGCCTCTTCAACACAATTGTATACATCCTTAAGTTTGATTTGTATTTTTTTAGTATGCAGTGGCACATTTATTTGAGATATTTTCCAACATTTTCTCATTCACTTTCTTGCTCAATTCCTTCTCCAATTTCTCCTCAAGACCATTAGAATATTATTTGAAATAATTAAGGAATAGTTTTAGGTTCTATACAATGGATAAAGAATTATCAATACTGAGATGTGGAAAACTCTCCTACAACACCTTCACTATCTCATCTATCAACTCTGCATTCTTCTGATGTGTTTGTATGATCTCCTTTCTGGTAGAGGCATTGAATGCATCTTCTAGCTATAATTTGTATAGGGGGACATCTTGTCCATATCTACTTGACCATGATGCGTTATAATTTTTAACAACTATGCAAAGACAACTATTTGGAACTGGAGTCACATGCTCAATAATCTCTTGAAGGAATATCTAGAGATTCTAGAAGATTCACCAACTGTCTTCTCCTCATATTTTTCCTTGTCACCAATTTTATCTTCTAATTTTTCATCTTTCTTCTCCTTATCAATGGTACTAGACACATTCTCAGCCTTCTTTTCATCTTCAATTGATTTGTCATTGTTATTTGGTGTGATTTTTTTGTATTATATGCCACAAATTTCTCTAGGTCATCTTGTGCAACCTCTTCTTCCTATTATACATTATTCCTTGTTTCAAGAGGAGGTGTGATGTGGTCCTTTTATGTATCCTCCTTCTACATCTTACCAAAATTTTCTTCTACAAATAGAGGGGTATATTCTTGCTCATTCTCTTTTTTTGCTTCATGCTCATGTTCTAAAGCATCTACATGTTGTGCATCTTCTAAAATGTTAACTTCCAGGAAAGACATATTATTATGCAATTTTTCTTCACTATCCTAAGTCATACCTAAGCTCTTTGCCAAATTGGAAACCTTCTCAACTATTTCATTCCTAAGCCTTTCAAAAATCATCTTTGTCTTTGTTCATTAGTTTGGTGACCCTTTGTTTGGTCATGAAATATTTATTATACAATTGAGCTAATTTATCTCCATCCTCATCTAAAAAGGTAACACTAAATTTCTCTAAGGAAAATATTCTCAACTTTTCATCTTCATTTATTGCTTCTTCTCTTCTTGCAAGAAATGCACTTTTCAAATGTTCAAGCAATTATCCTTCATGCTGACATCAAATGTAACTATACAATATCTAACTATATCCTCTTTTAGTGTAGACTTACCAATTTCATCCATAGTGGTATATAAGGAAATAGTTTGTTCCAACATTTCATGCTCAACTATATCCCATTAAACAATGCTTCTAATTTCAGAGGGCTAAGTTTTTTTACCAAGGAAGACTTATCCTTCTTCTTCTTAGCTTCTAGAGCCTTTTCTCCTTTACTAGACTTGGTTTTCTTCTCCCTCACATGTATTCTGAATCCTTCTTTCTGGTTCTCTAGATTTGCCCCACAATCTATGCCTACAATGTCGAATCTTGTTCTCTTTGCACTAGTTTATGCTTGTGATACTCCATATTTTCATTTTATTGTGAGAGGTTCCTCTTCTTCGTCTTCTTCTTCTTCATCATCAAGACTCATGTATATATCTCTTATTACATTTTCCTTTTTTCTTCTCTTTTGTGGAGCATCTTGTTGCTTCACTAGAGCAATCTCTACTTTTACAAGTGTGCACTGTTATTTAATTAGAGTATTGGTTCTCCTTTCTATTTATTTCACTGACAGAGAGAATAGTCCCAGAGGACTTGGGGGAAACTAAAGATGGGGTAGATGTTCTATCATATCTTCTTATGCTAGATATAACTCCAAAAAGAGCGAGATATGATTTTGGTTTTCTCCACTTGATCCTCTAATAGATCCATCATCTTCACAACCTGTGTAGTCATCTTCTCAAGACTTTTCTTTACTTTTTCCCTCTACTCTATGGGAACAATACTAGACTACTCCTCATATGTCTCAAATATTTCCTTAGAGGTATCTCTAGGCTTGCTCAACATAAAATTTATTGAACCAATAATTTCTTCCTCTGCTATTTCATATCCCATCTTTGGAATCCAAATAGTTCTAGGCTCAACAACCTATATTATGCAAAAATCCTTTGTCAGCATGAAATTGATATCATTTTTTTACTTCTCTACCATGCTCTAGGGAATCCTTTCTCTAGATTTCATTTTCATTTGAAAGGTTTTAAAGAAACCCTATAATGCAATCTCCTATGCATTTGCATCACTCAACCTCATTAGGTTGTCTCTGATCTAAAATTCCATTGGTTTTTCCTTTAACACACTATGTTTCTAGTTCAGGGAACCTCATTAATAAAGTAAAATAGTAAACAAATGATCAAGGTACCAAAATTGAAGGGGTACTGAGACTCCTTAGTCTTCTACAAGTTCTCTAAGAGTTGTTCCCTTAAAAAATCACACAAATCATAATCAACACCTTTCTTTACAATCTCATATGTAGTGTTGATGGAAGTAGAAAAAAAAAATTCTCATTGTTTGTAAATTATATCTTGTAACCTATCATCATTGATGCATATTTCATTGCAAGGTCTTTAATGTCTTTGATAGTCAGGGCACTCATCATATTTTCACCTATTAATTTCATCACCATTTTATTTATCACCAATTTGAGTGTTGGAATAGGTCCTTCAAAACATAATCTTGCTACAACCATAATGACCTCCTTATTGATCATATGTGGTATATCCAACCATATGAATCTATCATGAATTTTGCTCAATGTGTATCTCACCCACTCGTCAACATAGGAAAATTTTAGGAGATTGTTATAGAAATCTAGGTTTGTCTTCGTTAGGATCTCGAACTCGGGTTTCAATTCAAAGTGGTCTCTAGTGATTTCATTAAACCACACATCACCCAACTTTGAGTAATTGTACTCCTCCAACTTAACATGTAGGTAAATACTTACATCTTCTATTGTAGCACACTTAAAGGGATATCTAATAATGCACAATCTAGATTCATCTCTATTGATTTATTAGGGTTTGTTTGAACTAAGATATATATTTTCCAACACAATGAAATTACTTCTGAAACTAGGGAAAATAAAAACTGTAAATATCTTTTGATTGCTATTAGTTAGGGTTTCACGCACAAGAATTTTGAAACACTTCACTTCGCTCCTTCATTCCTCTTCTCTCCTCAAATACTCATTTGCAAATGACAAATCAAATGTGAAGTCACTTATAAACCTTTTTTGAATGGCCTAATTTTTCATTGAAAGCTTGATTTGATAAAATTAGTAAACCCTAACTGTAATGCACAATCACCTTCAATTACTCTACAAATTTTTGAATATTAATATTTTTCACCGATGTTTTCACCAATAGGTCAATCTTGTCAACCTACACCTTATATCAACATGTTGATGGTATCAACACCATATCTTTGGTAGTGGCTTAATAATTGTCTATTATAACTCCCGTTGGGTCAAATCGCTTCATTTGATTTCTAGAGGAAACATCTCCACAAAAGTTGGCATAGAATCATTCTTAACCTCATTCTCCTCTTTATTTTTCCATATCTTGTTCATCTCTTTCTTTATCTCTACTAGATCACATTTTTTCACTAGATCATTCTTCTTTACCGGATCAACCTTTACATTCTTACTTCTGCAAAATTTGGGTATATTACTAGGATAATTGCATTTGTGACATATGATTGAATTTTGAACAAGCTTACTTCCAAAAACTCTAGATTTTCATATATTAGCCTCATACCAAAATCTGTTGCATGCATAACAATTTCCATTGAAATATTGAGACCTCATGCCAGTATTGTAATCATTCATCATTTGATTTATGCATTCACTAGCCTTATGACCAAATCTATTGCATGTAAAGCACTAGCTGGGAAAATATTGAACATTCTAATTCATTCTACTTCTACATTTTGTAGCTCTATGTGCAAATTTATTGCAAGAAGAGCAGTAACCATTAAAAGATGAGTACCTTTGTGCATTTGGTTGTCTAACAGGTGATATTTTGAAGTTTTTCCTTTGATTCTAGTCCTTCATGTCATTTTTCTTCTTGCCCCCAATCTTCTTTTTCTCATTGTTCTTATTTTCAATACATGGTGTCTAATCTGCCTTTGAAATTTCTCCCTTTTCAAATGCTAATCCTTATTTTTCTTTAGAAGCCTTCTGGTTTGCAATCATTTCATCAAGTATTGTAGAGCTCTTCTTGAATTTGTCTTCATGATTATTTTTTTTCTCTAGATCTAATCTCAAAGTCACAACCTCTTCTTCAAGCCTTGAACATTCTATAGATTTTCTTTTCAATTTGTCATTTAGGAATTCTTCAACTCTTTTCCTTCTTCAACTTGTACTTTTAGACTAGTTATTGTGTCTTTTGATTAATTCAACTTCTCATTAACACCCTTATGCCTTTATTTGAACTTAGATTGATCTATTGCCTTAATTTTCTGATGGATTCATTTGCTTCCTTCATATTTTCTTTCAAATCTCTATTCTCATTTTTAGTTCTTTCCAAATCTTCAAGGGCTAGTTTAAGTTCTCCATTCATATCGACCATGCAATCTTCTTTAGTTACTCTTACCATAGTAATTTTTTCTAGAGGAATAGGATATCTTCTAGTAACCATGTGTCCAACCTCCAAGATCTTCCTCAAGCGATTAAGCTTCTTCCAAGGATCCAAGCTCTGATACAAATTATTGAACACTCGAAATATTGAGAGGGGGGATAAATCAATATTCTTTGAAACCATTTAAGCATTTAAACATTCTCTCTACACATCATATTCAAATTTTAGTAAGGAAAGGAATCATGGAAGAAATCATCAAAGCACATAACACATGAACACCATATTTTTACACAGAAAACCCAGAAAGGGAAAAACCACAGTGAGGATTAAATCATAATATATTATAACTAGTCATAACATATTATAAAAAGTGCTCACTAATAGGTGGACTCACTATTCGGTGGAATTACTGCCCATAAAATGATAGAAAGATAGAATAAGGGGTGGCACACTACCAAGATGATGCAGGGGCATCCGAAACATTCAAAGAAAATTTAGCTGCAGAGGTTGTTAGTGATGTACTGGAGTTCAGTATGATGGATAACTTAGTATATTGAGGATGAGAAGTCATGGATTAAAAGGTTTGTTGAAAATCATGTCTAGTTTATCCACTAGACATTTTAGAGGTTCTCATGAAGATTTGATTAAGTTTTGAGTATTTATATTCTGATAGTTTTTTTTTTCTTTAGTTGGTGTTCTTAAAGGAAGTTGATGTGATTCTAGTAATCTAAGTTATTGTGGATGTTTTAGTGATGATTCATGGATGTTTATAGATCATGCTCTATCTATGTTGTTGGTTCACATTGATTGTTGTGATTATGATTAGTGATTTTCCTTTTGGGAGTTCATGTTTTCATGTTCTTGGTCGATAGGGTGGTTGTAGCATGTTGTGGACCTTTGAGGATATTTGTTTAAGGTGTTTCATGTTTGAGGCATGTTGTTTTGGGTCCCTTCTATGTTTGGGCTGACCTTCCAGGTTGATTTGCATTGATAATTTCTCATTGATTTGGGTTGATAGTTTGTACACATTTCATATTTTGTTGGGCCGACATGTAGTTGATGTTATCCTAGATGTGGATATATATGATTGATTGTTTTGGAGGAGATTAACAAAAAGGGATGAAGCAGGAAGGCATATGTGAGAGATGTGCAAAGTTATGTGTGTGAACAATGTTCTAATCTTTTGAAGGCAAAGATGAAGTGTGAAGAACAATAGTCATGAAGCATGGTGATGAGGTGTTTTGATCTGGTAAGATCAGCAGAGTAGAGAAATATTGAAGCAAAAGGAATAATCGATGAAAGATTTTTATTATATGATTTTTTTGTAATTCCTGGGCTATGGCCTAGCATCTATAAAGCCTGAGTGGCATATGTAATGTGTTTTGAGATCATAATATAATGAGGAGTGAACTTTGAAGGTTGGGTTTTTCCTTTTGAGGGTTTACCCAGGATAATTCTTGTGTCATGTGTTCTTGCATATCTATTATCTTTATGTTGACTATCTTTCAGCTTCCATTGCATATCAATAAGATCTTCTTGTGTTAGTTTTTTAAGCTGCGAGGTTGGACAATCCCTCACCAAATTAACACACTTCCTACTACACTATTCTTACACTATTCTCTACTCTACATTCATATCACACTTGCACACTTATATTTAGAATTCAAAACCACAACATCACTATCCATCTACAACACAAAAAATATGTTTCATTTATATCCATTACATTTGCAAACACCTACAACATCAATTAGGTCAACCTAATTAGATGCATCATGGAAAATAATAACTTTTCACTTCAAGATCTAACTATGCATGCTAAATTCAAACAACACCAAAACTTGTAACACATCCAAATAGGTTGGCATGGAACTATAATATCTCCCACATAACCAATCAACTCTTTTAATTCCATATGACCCCAAACTTGTTAGGTCAACACATTTGGTAAGAAGACACCAAAAAACTCAAATGAATTATCCACCAACTAACACACAAACCTCTAAAACACATTTCAATTGGATGGCACACCCTTTTTACACCTTTAAACACTCCCATAAATATGCATAGCCAAATATGATTCCATGGTGGAATGCAAACCAGTCCAAACATGCACTTTGTTCTGATTTTACTATCTCACAAACATGATATTCTATCAAACATAACTTTTTCAATAGAGGACATAAAAACATGAAAATTTAGACTTAAGGTCCTCAAACACATACAAAATTATCCATAGAACCATATAAAAAAATACCTCAACATGAACCAAATTGGACCAAAAAACTAATTCTTTGTACACTAAAAATTGTGTTTTGGACTTGGTCAAATATTCAACATATGTGTTTTGCACCAAAGAAAAAAATATACATCTGTATGTTGGATTACCATCTCCATGATCACTTGTGCTTCACCAATAAATTGTACCTCAATTTATACTTCAATTCAAATCACAATGTTGGCATCAATGATAACATTTCATAAGATAATGCTCATGTTGCCAACATCCATACAAATGATAATCTCCTCAAACTTCTAACAAGCTCAACTTGAAGCCACTTAAAACCTCTCTAGGGAGATTTTAATTTTTAGGTTTATAGTTCAACAACTCATCTTAAATATTTTATCAATTATAGTCCTTGGTATCTGTGTAGTTCTTTTCTAGTATTTATTGACTACATGTGAGATAATTTATTGTCTCTAAGGAGGAGGATTTTCAGGTCTGTATCTAGGTTGAAATTTGTTATTTTATATTATCTTTTTATCATTTCCTTGGATCACAATGTTATATCATAAGATAATGTAATTTGTGTTGAGATTGATAAGTTATCTTATATGCGACTATCAAAATAATTTTATATTGAGACGTACCTTTCTAAATATTTGAAGGAGTGAGTTAACATTCAAATTGGATAGATATGTCATAACCAAAGATTTATTTATTTAAAATTTCCAAAAATCTACTATAGATGTTGATCCTTTGATTATAAGATCAAATATTGTCCCCTTAAATTACTTCTAGAAAAAAATCCATCCAAAGCCTTAAATTCATGCTTATAGAAAAAAGAGGAAGGATGGACAATGATGATGAATTATGTAGAAAGCAAAAATAATAGGAAAAGTGTAATGAAACAACTTGCATGATATAATAATATGATAGCAAATATGTTGCGAATCCTTGATAATAATTGAGAATATCAAGCCACTTAGAGGAGTAAAACCTCCAAATATCTCCAATGAGAATTCCATTCACAATATGATGATGAAATAAGAATCGTTGCCTCCTATATATACCTTATTTATTTCAAGGATATCACCCAATCCAGCTTAGTTAGCTGTGTATAAGTATTAGGCTAGCCTAATTAACTAAATAGTAAAATAATAATCATAATATAACTTAATTAAGAGTTAATATAGTCAAAAGATGACTATTCATAACCCAATGTACTATAATATTATGGTTGTAGTATGCCTCCCTCTTCAGAGAAGCATTGTCCTCAATGTTAATCAAGTTTGGATTCTTCTAAATGAACTCCTTGTCCTCCAACTTGGTATCTTCAATTGGTAAATTCTTAAATTAGATGAGATATTGGGTGAGTGTTCTGGTCCTTAGCTTCATTGTGTGTTTTTGAAGAATAAAGTCTGGTTCTAATATGCTTATTCCTTCTTCATCAAGCTTGGGTAATATTATAGTCTAAGTAGGGATATTATTTCCAATTACATTCCTCAAACAAGAAACATGAAAAATTGGATGTATCTTTGTTTTTTATGGTAATTCAAGCTTGTAGGCAACACTAATTTTCTTTTGAATGGTTGTGTATGGGCATAATATTTTAGAGATAAATTGTTATTTTTTGTCTGTTGATTCAAGGAAATTTACTTGTAAGGTTGCAATCTTAAGAAAAACCAATCCTCAACTTTAAAACCTCTATCACTATGGTGATTTTCCTCTTACTACTTCATTCAATTTTGTTCGATAGATATATTCTCTTTATGTTCTAAAAGTACTTGTTGTTGATGAACCATGTGGTCCTATGCAATGGGAACTCTTGGTGACACCTTCAATGATGATGTGATGGAAGGAGGATGATATTCATACAAATCCATAAATGAAGACATTTTTAAACTATTGAAGGAAGTGTTACACAACCATTTTGCTAGTAGTAGTTAATCAACACATGGAGATTTTTTTGTCTAAAGTGAAAAACATATATATCCTTCCAAACACTTGTTAACAATCTTTGTTTGCCCATCAGATTGAGGATGTTATGAAGAACTATGAACCAATTTATTTCCCAAACATGAGAGTAAATATTTCCAAAAGTTACTAGTAAAGATAGGATCATGATCACTAACAATAACATTAGGTATACCACGTAGATTATGAACATTATCAAAAATGATTTTCCACTTTACTTGTAAAATGATTTGATAATACAATAAAATGTGCATATTTAGGGAGGTGATCTACTATTTCCATGATGGCATTATTACCATTAGGTTTTGGAAGCCCTATGATCAAGTCCATGGAAACCTCTTCCCAATAATGTGTAGGAATAACTAAGGGTTGCAAGAGACCATGTATCTTAATTGTATCCCCTTTTATCATTGACAAAATAAACATTCTCCCACAAATGTTTGATCATATCATTTTACCCCTTGTTAAAATAATTCTTTCTTGAACCAATGATATGTCTTCAAAAATCCTAAATGACCACAACCTGGAGACTCATTAAGCTCTATGATAATATTTTATTTTTAGAGAGGAAAAAATTCTCTTAAAAAATAAAATTTCTACAATTGTTGAATGTGATTACTTGTAGCAACATCATTCTACACCTCTTCTTTGGCTTCTACTACCCAATATTCTTATAATATTGAAATGATACACAATAAAGCTTCATCCATCTCATCCTTCCTCAACAGTGCATCTACCATAACATTTTCCTTCCCTTTCTTCTATACAATCTCAAAATCATATCCCAACATCTTAGTGACCCATTTTTTCTCTCTTCAAAAGATAATCTTTGATCCAAAAAATAATTTAGGCTATAATAATCTATTTTAACCTTGAAGTGTCTATCCACTAGATAGGGCCTCCATTATTTTACTGCATGAAGAATAACTAGCATTTCCTTCTCATAAATAGGTTTAAGTTGATTCTTACCCATTAATTAACAACTCTTAAAAGAAATCAATTGTCTCTCTTGTATGAGAATTGCTCCTATACCATTTCTTGAAGCATCAAATCTATAGTAAAATTCTAGGTCAAATTTGGAGTGGAAAGCAGTTGAGTTATACACATAAACTCTTTCAATATCTCAAATGATATATTAGAAGATTCATTCTAGTGAAAAGAATCCTGCTTCAATAAATATGAGGGGTGCTACTCTATAACCATAATTCTTCACAAATATTCTATACTATCTAGTCAATCCCAAGAAACCCCTCAATTTCTTAATGGTTTTGGGAATACACCATTCCATTGTCTCCTTAATTTTGTAAGAATCAATCTTTACTCATTTATGTGAAAATATGTGTCCAAAGTACTCCACACCATTGAGACCAAAAGAACGCTTGGATGGATTAGAATATTTTTGATGATCTTCAATATATTTTAATGCTTGATCTACATGTTGCAAGTGTTCTTCCCATGCCTTGTTATAAATCAATATATCATCAAAGAACACCAATACAAATTTCCTAAAATAATTTCTTAAATATGAAATTCATCAAATATTGAAATGTAAATGGTGCATTGGTAAGACCAAATGACATCACCAAAAAACTTATAATGGCCCTCATGAGTCCTAAATCTTGTATTACAAATATCTTCTTCCTGAATTCAAATTTGGTGATAACTTGATCTAAGATCTAACTTTTTAAAATACATAGCTCCATTCAGTTCATCTAGTAAATCATCAATGAGTGTAATAGTAAACTTATATTTGATGGTGTACATATTGAGAACTTTATAGTATAGGAACATGCACTAAGTTTCATCATTCTTATGCACCATTAGCATAGGCGAGGAGTAAGCACTTTTTCTATGCTTGATAATTCCTTCCTCTAGCATCTCCTCAATAATCTTTTCTATCTCACCTCTTTTATATGGAGGTACATGTGTAAGTCCTATTGGGTGGTGAGATCCTTAGAACTAGTTGTATGGCATGACCATGATCCCTCTTAAGAGGAATTCCTTTAGGCATATCTCCAAAAACCATGGAGTGCTGATAAACGGTTACTTGTAAATCTAGATGTGTGGGAGCATTATATTGATAGGATTCTAATGAACATAATTGGGCCACAAATCCATCATCTCCTTTATTAAGAAATCTTTTTATTTGATGAAAGCTCACAATTTTTGTGAAATTTTCCTTAAATCCTTTTAGCTCTACTATCTTTCTTTTCATTTGGAATCTCATGAATAGTTCTTAAAATTTCATCTCGATTGTTCCCAATGTGAAAATTCATTATACTCCCAAAAAATTATCTACTACACCCATGGATATAACATACATTGGGCTATCAAGGTGATACTATCCCATTTATAACTTAATGTTATGGAATTTACTAGAACAACTAATAGCTCCACCATTTGCAATCAAGACCTAAAACATTGGAGCTAGATATATAAAATAATTTACACGAGTAGCCAAATTTGTATTGATGAAATTGAGTACTACCATAGCCAATCAATAGTATTACTTTCTACTTATTTAAGAAAACTATCACCTTGAGAGTTTGGAGTACTAAAACCTAAGAGTTCATGAAAATAAATTATTTGTTGGGAATCATTTGATTCCTCATTTGACTCCATTTTGTTGGAAATGAAGGTAATATTTAGCTTAAAACTTGTAAAACTATGAGACTGTAGATCTAATTAAGTGTTCTTAGTCATAATTTTGTGTGTATGATTTATTTTTTTAGATCAATTTTACCAATTGTACAAAGAGACAAAATATTGTAGAAGAATGAGAAATAATATAGAAGTGACACAACATATACGTGGAGAAACCCTTTCAGGAAAAAACTCCACTAGAATCAATAGTGCTTGTATTATTTAACCTTAGAACAATATTGCAATAATATTGTATAAATCCTTGATTGATATGCTTCTTTGCCTTCAACAATCCTTCTTCACAATCTGCAATAAACTCTCATAGAAATCTCATACACTTGGTGCAATTAATAGAAAATTATGAGCTTGTAAAACTCATAAGATTTGTACAATATAAGAGCATAAATCTCCTCACAAAAATCTACACCTAGATTGGGCAAGTAGAGTTCCACAATGTAATCTAAAGTCAAACCAAAGTCTTCCTCAATTTAGGTGCCCCAAACTGAACACTTAACTAAACTTTGGTCAAGAAGATATGTTGTAAAATTCACCTCAAAGTTAGTGCCCAAGAATGGGCCCACTTGACTGAGCCTTGTAAATATCTTCTCATGCAAAATGTGTTAACTGAAAGATTCCAACTTGGGTTCCCAAGGTGGACCCAAGTCAATCTTAGTTAACTGAAACATATCTCTCCACCAACTCATGCAAACATTATGCATGATTGATCATCCCCACTTAATTGAAAGTATCCACTTGTTATCTATCATGCAACTGAAGTCAACTACATGAAACTAGCATGCAACTCAAGATAACTACATGTAATTGAAGATAACTGGACCATAATTGAATTGAACTGAACTAAACTAAACCATACTAAACTGAAATGAACTGAAATTAACTTAACTAAACTAATACTGAATTGATATTGAACTGATAGTGTCACTCCACTCATGTAAATATCAATCCCTAATTTTTAGGAACAAGACATGCATTATTGAAGTGTTATCAATCCTCCAATGAATTAAATGAAGCAAGGTGGGTTCCACCTTCCATGTGGGTGCCCCATGTTCTCCTATCTTGTAGGAGCTCTTCTTGGACATCACCACATGTTCCTATTATTTAGGAATAATAAAAAATTCAAATTTGCATGTTCATTTCATTCAAATTTAATCTCTTTTATAATCCTAGAGTTGGGGAACACTTTCCAAGGACTTAGGAGATACATGAAATATGTTTAGGATTGCAATTAAATGGAATCCTATTCCCACCATTCTCCCACTTGAAATTATACATTGTAACTATTCTAAACAAGGAATTACTATTATAAATCAAATACATGATTCAAGGCCAATGGCCTTCTTGCACCAAGAAAACTTATCTATAGGAACTTGTTTCATAAGATAATATACAACATGGATCAAAGTTTCAACTTTCTCAATCAATACCCTCCCACTCTCAACCATTTATCACACAAATTGATACTAAACATCAACATACTTAGTATGAGCATGATACATAGGATTTTTAGCTAAACAAGTAACTCTTTGACTATCACATTGAAGTCTAATTTTCTTGCAATTAAAACCAATACCTTTCCAAAGTCTCTATAACCAAAATGCTTCTTTAGAGGCATGCGTAGTAGCCATGTACTCTTCTTCTACGGTGGAAAAAGAAACCATGGGTTGCCTCTTACTCATCCAACTAACCACAACTCAAAACAAAGTAAACACATAGCCACTTGTCGACCTTCGACTGTCCAAGTCTCCTGCCCAATCTGAATCAACAAAACCCTATATGTCCAATGATCTGTGCATAATATCAATATCATTAACAACATGATAAACCAAATAGTAATCAAAAGTACCCTGTAAATATCTAAACACATTCTTAACATAAGTCCAATGTTCTTTGTCAGGTTTAGACATAAACCTAATTAGAACTCCCACTTCTTGGGCTATATCTGGTCTTGTACAGACCATTGCATACATCAAACTACCCATTGCACTAGCATATGGAATTTCAGACATTTCCTCATGATCAAAATCAAATTTAGGACCCATGTCTATACTTAACAAAATTCTAACTAGTAAAGGAATATTAATTGGTTTACTATCATGCATGTAAAACCATTTCAAAATAGTATCAACATAGTTGCTTTGACTTAAGCAAAGCTTTTTGTTACCTCTATCTCTGTTGATCTCCATACCAAGGATATATTTTACGGCCACTAGATCTTTCATCTCAAATGTGCTAGAGAGTTGTGCTTTCAATGATTTGATCATTACCTTGATGTCACTAATAAACAACATGTCATCAACATACAAGATAATAATTAAAATCTGATCATCAATAATTTTTATGTAAAGAAAATGATTTTTCTCACTCCTAAAATAACCAATTTTCAATTTAAAAGAATCAAACTTCCGGTACCACATTCTAGGTGTTTTTTTCAATCCATATAAAGATCTCTTTAACCTATAAACCAATAATTCTTTTCCTTTTACAACAAAACCATCAGGTTGTCTCATATAAATCTCCTCATCAAGATCCCCATGTAAGAAAGCAATTTTGACATCCATTTTCTCTATCTCAAAATCATGAGTAGCAGCAATAGATAAAATGAATCTAATAGAAGTTGATTTAGTAATAGGAGAGAAGAATTCATTAAAGTCAACTCCCTCTCTTTGGGAGTAGCCCTTAGCTACTAATCTAGCCTTGTACCTTTCAAGATTACCATCTGCTCCAATTTTATTTTTAAAGATCCATTAACAACCAATGGTCTTTCTTCCTTTGGGAAAACTATCAAGATCCCATGTGTCAAAAGTATCCAAGGAAACCATTTCCTCATGCATATCTTGTGACCAAAGATTCCCTATAAGATCTAGGTTCATCATTAGTACTCATCAAAAAAAATATACAATGGAAATCAGGTGGGCTATACCTATCAATGAGATTTCGTTGTTCTGTGGATCTTCTCAAAGGAGGTTCTTCTTGTTCCTCAATATGTTCATCATGAGCATCTATCTCAAAACTCTATGAACTCTCCTCATCCAATCTATCCAATTGTTCTTCAACATGTGCATCTTCATGCTTCTCATTATTTGTCTCAAAATACACTATTCGAGAAGTATCCTTCTCCTTTGGTTGTTCTTCTCCTATATAAGATCTAAATTCCCTAAAAATCACATCTCTAGATAAAGTATTTTTTTAGGTTAGAGGATTCCAAAGCTTGTAACCTTTTACATTTTCACCATAACCTATGAATATGCATTTTTGTGCTTTTGGATCCAACTTAGACCACTTTTCTTTAGGCACATGAACACGATCCTCACAACCAAAGATCCTTAAATGTGAAACACTAGGTTTCCTACCTAACCACATTTCATAAGGGGTTTTATCTTCAATAAATGAACTAGGAGATGTATTG
Organism: Sequoiadendron giganteum; assembly: GCA_007115665.2. Taxonomy (NCBI): domain Eukaryota; kingdom Viridiplantae; phylum Streptophyta; class Pinopsida; order Cupressales; family Cupressaceae; genus Sequoiadendron; species Sequoiadendron giganteum. The sequence continues at coordinate 188,016,680 of CM021108.1, forward strand.
ATTAAATAACAAGAAGTACTTAAAACCTCGGCCCAAAGGTACCAATCTAGATTAGCACTACTTAACGTACTCCTAACTATTTCCATTAAGGTTCGATTCATCCTTTCTACTACTACATTTTGTTGAGGTGTATATGGAGTAGTTTTCTATCTCACAATTCCTGCATGCTTACAATAATCACCAAATTCCTTAGAACATTATTCGCCACCATTATCTTTTCTCAACACTTTTATTTTATGATTTAATTATTTCTCAACTAAAGCATTAAATTATGTAAACTTATTGAACACATCATATTTGTTATCCATAAAATGTATCCAAGTGTATCTTGAGACATCATCAATAAATGTGACATAATATCTAGATTTTCCAATAGAGTCAATATCCATAGGACCCATAACATCTAAATGAATAATCTCTAATAATCTTCTAGCTTTATTTGTTCCATTAGGAAATGAAGATCTAGATTGCTTTCCAAACACACAATGCTCACAAAAATAATTTTTTCCAATATTATAATCAAGAATACTATCAGCCAATTTCTTGTTAAGAATGGTTTGAAAAAAAATTTCACCAATGTGGCCTAATCTATGATGCCACAACATAAATGTATTTTCAGCTTCAGTTACATTGGCTGATTTATTCAAATAGGAGGTATTAAGCTTAGAAAAAGTCTCAATATGAGATCCTTTAGCAACCACCATATTCCCTTCCATCAATCTGCAACCACCTTTTGTTGGGAAGAGACACTACAAATGTTTTTTGGTGTTTTCATTGATGGAAACCATAGTCGGTGATTGGATCCACACGTCATCATTTCAACATATCGGTAGTCAAATTGAAGATAGTCAAGGAAGAACAGAGCATCTGACAGTTTTATGTTCATCGATTCACATGAATATTTTCTATTATTATTTTGTGTTGTGTATCTCAGGAGATGTTGTTTGTTATATGATCTTTGTTGCTATTAAATCTTATTACCTCATATTGATCCATGTGTGAGTTAGAAGATCTGGTTGATTAATTCTTTGTTTATCAGTACAAAAGTTGACTTCATGGATATAACATGTCGAGGATGTTTGGGAAGTAATTTTTTAAGTATTTTTGTGTTCATACATGCTGATGTTGATCATTGCTATGCTATATCTGACTTTGGTTAGTGCACATTAAGGATTATCCATGGATTGAGATGACAGTTGTAACTATATTTTTGTGTTCTATTGAGCCAACATGTTGCAATTAAATTATTAGTCATGGATATATAAGTGATCATTCATATCATTTTGATATATGAACAAGGTGTGTTGATGTGAGTTGTAAATAGCAGAAGTGTAGAAGAGAGATTATGCATAGTTTCACTTGTGCATTAAGGATTTTGTGATGCAAGTTTGAGCAGAGCAGAGCCAAAGTGTAGAATTAGTCAGAAGGATAGAAGATTTATTGTTGAGCCTAACCAGAACTATAATCAAGCATATGTAGCTATTTTCTCAGTTCAATTTCTCAGATGGATTTAATCTGATTATCTTTGTAAGACAATGAGTTTTCTTTGAGTAGTGAGCTCTAGGAAGTGTGCCTGAATGCAAGTACATTCCCCATATTGTAAACTTCATTTTGAGTATACTCAGATCATATTGTGGATTGGCCATCCACCATTGTTTTTTCCCCTAACAAGGTTTCCAAATAAAAATTCATGTGTTATGGTGTTGTGGTTGTTTCTTTAATGTTCATGTATATTTCCTTTGATTGAATATTATAAATGATTGAAGGTTCAGATTAATAAAGTTAAAAATTGTTGAGTAGTGATTCACCCCCCCTCTAAGTGTTACTTGTTTCCAAAAATTGGTATTAGATCTAGTTCCTTGAAATAAGTCTAACAACTTGGGGAGATCTTGGAAAGTTTTTCAATGGATTCAAACAGTCTTCAACAATAAATTTTGGTGGCCCTAGATGATCTTGATCAGTCAAAAAATGAAGTTCAAAAATTTCAAGAAAACCTCATGGATGCTAAGAAATACATTGAATCATTGAAAGATAAAATCAATAATTCTAGAGAGAAGAGAAAGGAACTTTGTGATCAGATTAAGCAGAATGACAACAAAAGCATTGAAGAAGAATAACTCAATGAAGCCGTGAAAGAAAAGATAGAAGAATGTGAAAAGCTTACCAAAGATAATATAGTCCTAAAGCATGAGATGTAATTGTAGACATCTAAATTTGATCACTTCCACATGATCAAAATCATCTACTCTATTCATCTATGTCATTAATAGTGATTAATTAATTTATTTAATCATTATTCCATTTTCTGCCTAAGGTTCCTAAAATATTTAATTGAATAAATTAAATACTCTACCTTACACCTTTTTCTTTTCTAAATTAAACAAATAGGACAATTTATTTAATTTATTCATTTGACCTATTTGGATTAAAACTAATTTTTAATTCCTCATTTTTCTCTCTCCTTGTCACATTCTCCATAACCCCCTTTTAATCCAGATTAAATTAATTAATCTATGATTAGGATGTGCACCACTTAATCAAGATTAGTGTCACATTCTCCATAATCTCCCACTTGCCTCTAATCTCTCATTAATTATCATAATCCTATGTTTGCACAACCTTAATCAAGGTCATTAGCCACATTTGGCTTACCTTTTCTGGTTAACCTTTCCACTTGCCTTTCTTGGCCTTGACTCTCTTTTCCATGTGAATTTTTAATTCACATTTATTTACCCAAGGATCCTCTCTTCCCCATGTGAATTTTTATTTCACTTTTGTCTTTCCAAGGTCTACCCTATCCCCATGCAAAGTTCTAGAAGGCTTGACTTGTCACTTTACATGTGCCAAGGACTTCTAGAAACTTAGACTTGTCACATCACCCACATGTGACCAATCTCTAGCTTTTTGGAGACTCTCTTTTATCCAATAAACTCTCCTAAGTATGTGAATATTTAATTCACATTTATTTCTCCAACCACTTCCCCTTTTCCCATGGAGATTTTTGAGGAATTCTAAAATTCCTCAAATGTCTCTTTCCTTCTCATTTGGGGACAAGAAGTTCCTTTTTGAGGAAATATTCTCATCCCCCAAGGTACCTACAAGGTACTTGTCCTTCATCCACCTCATGTACTTCTCTTCCACCTCATTTCCACATCATTCCACCCTAAGACATCTCACATTCCACATGTCAACATGTGAGGGATTGTGAGTCCTCAACTCACCATAGCCCTTCATCTTGATCTTGTTGGATCAATCTCAACCGTTGAATTCTCTAGAGAATTCCAATTGTCCTATAAATCCCCCCTCATTTCTCTTATTTTGGGGATGAAGTATTTTGTTACCAAACTCTTGCCAAATTGTCATTTGTAGCATTTTAGCTTCTCTATAGCATTTTCATCAATCCATTTTGCATCTTGCATCCACTTAACTCCATAGTCATCCAAGGAGCACACAAGACATCCAAAGATCAAGGGCCAACCAAGGAAGGAGCAACATGAAGGTATAATCAACAATCAATTTGTTTTATCTTGCTTTAATGTTTACTATTTCTTAGGCTAATCATTGAGGTGTCCTCTTTTGTGTTATTTCCTCTCATTGCATTACTAGTTATTTAGCATCTTATATTAGGATTTAACATTTTTAATAGGATCACAGTAATCTATCATGATGAGGATGACCAAGGAAATTGAAGAAAGAAATACGAATGAAGAGAAGCTTGCACAATCCTTTAAAGAAAAATCTAAAGAATGCAGTCATTTGGACAATGAATTGGAATGATCTAAAAACAATGAGGAAGTGCTTGAAAAAAAAATTGATGATCTTAGAGATGAACTTGCTACTACAAATGTGTACAAAGAGAAGTTTAAAGTTAGCTCAACCAAGCTTGATGAACTGATCAAAAGTTAAAGGACTAATGGTGACAAGTGAGGTCTTGGTTATGAAGAAGGAGAAAGTTCCAGATCCAGACAAAGGAGAATTAGGACAGGAAATCAGATAAATAGAACTAGAAGGAATCTGGTAAGATAACCTAATGCTCAAAGATTCAATGGTTACTATTTTACTTGCAATAATTTTGGTCATATGGCTTCTTACTGTAGAAGCAGGATGAATTCAAGTGGTCCATCATTCTTAGGTCAGTTCTTTAATTGCAATAAGTTTGGTCATAAGTCAAATGAATGTAAAAATGTGATGAACAACTTTCATAGAGATGTCAGATGTTATACATGCAATAGATTTGGACATATGGCGAACCAATGTAGATCAAGAGAAAATCAATGGAACAACTAGTCTAGATAGAGAAATGTTGTGTGCTACAATTGCAACAAATTTGGTCACATTGCTAGATTTTGTTGGAACAGAAAAGGTTCAATAAATCAAAACATGCAGAAGGATGTTAAGGGAAAAGGAAAATTCACTACAGATGTGATCAAGAAGAAAATGCAGAAGAAATGGGTGATGAAAAGTCCCTCTATTGACTAAGATGCACTAGCACTAGAACCTACTTTTGGTAATTCCTCTAGGAATTAGTTTTAGGCCTTTGGTCTAGGGGGAGTTGTTAAGAAAATCTCTTAACCCCTTGCCGGTAACTAACATCGGGATGTGGATAAGTAAAGTAAGCACATAGATGATCCACATATGTTTTTGAATCTATTGGAAAGAGTATTATGCAGTATTGGAGGTCCACAAAATAATTATCTCTCACAGTGCATGGAAACTGGGTAACCGAATGAGTTAGGGTAAAAAGAATTTATTGCGACAAAAAGTGTTAAATATGCAAGTGATAAAATGTCATTTTTATCTTTCATTTTTCATTTTTCATTTTGAGAAAAAGAGATTTGGAGAGATTTGAGGAAAAATTTAGTGAATTGAGGAAAAATTCAAGTGTGAAGAAGATTTCAACAATCAAACTCTGATCTGACGAAAATTTATTTATCAAAAAAACCTGTGAATTTGTGAATTGGTGAAAATGGCTACTCCATTGGTAGTTGAGGTCAAGGACAGACTCCATCCCAAATTCAAGTGGCATCCTTTCAAGTCTATCGAGACATACCCTTTAGGTTAATTTTTGTCTATTCCATACAACGTCTTACATACTAAAGATATTAGGGCATACATCCACACAAACATTGAAGAGTTAGGAAGCTCACAACTATTGAATTTGTATAAAAATCACATTATAGGAGAATAATTCTTTGTCAAACTAGAATTCAAAACTCTAGAAGAGAATAAATTTACACAGATTGTTAAATTTGCCATGCTTGAAGAGAGCGAATGGGTCTGATATCTTGTTCATCGAGTTTATGATGAATTTATGTGGTTGAATATACCCTTTAAGATTACAAAGGAGGCTATAAGTGTTGTTATAGGTTTAAATTCCTTCAATGGATTGTTGATTTTGAAGTCCATAAAGAATCAAATGGTTACTTATGCAATAGGTTCAAAGTATGACAAAAGAGCCTTGACAATCAAAGATATCATTGAAGTGGATGTGAAATTTTCCTCGATGGTCATTGGTTACAATATTTATCACTCAAGTCAGGATAATTTAGTATCCAACACAACCATTATGCAACGCATTAGATGGTAAAGGATAATGTAGACTATGATCTATGTGATTTGCTAAGAAGTCAACTAATGGAGAACCTTGGTAAGATCAAGAAAGACAAGAAAAATTCCTTTCAGTATGGAAATATGCTTCTTTTTTTGTTCTTTTACTTCATAGATGAAGTTCCAAGTGTTGGGAAAGTACATTGGAAAGGTGGCCAACCTGTAGCTATTCAGATTAGAGAGATGGTGTATACAATTGGAAATATTCAAGCTAGAAAAACTGTAATCTGAGGATACCTCAAAAACTTTCATAGTATGATGCATGCTAGAGAAAGAATTTCTACTTCTATTGTGGAGAAGTATAAGGACTAAATTTTTTTTATGGTAGATATTGATCAATGCATGATGGAAGTCATTTATCGTAGAACAGTCTAGATCATGCCAATGGGTTATGAAGTTGAAGAGAACATTCTGGAAATGTATGCACAACACTTACTGAAAAAACCTTTGGATTCATCAAAAGAGAGGTTTGGAACTTATGTAGAAAAGGATATACAGGTGCACAATGAACTAAGAAAACCTATGATAGTTAGAAGAGTGAGAAAATAAGTGGAAATCATTGTAGAGAGCATGGGAATATCTGTAGAAGCAATAGGAGAAGCTAGAAAAAGGAGAGAATAAACTGAAGTACAAAAAGAGCTAGCAAGAACTAAATCTAATAGTCTAGGAGAATCCTTTTCCTAAACTTGGTGAACAAAGATATTTGCATTCCTATCCACCCCTGTAGTGAAGCCAATTCCTGCGCAAACTCAAACCAAGGAATCCAGCAAGAGGAAGAAGAATAAGAGCACAAGAATCTATGAAACTGTCTCAGAAGATGAAGAGATTGAGTTTGATGAGGATGTGAGAGAAATAAAGCATATGGGCACCTAGGAAGAAAAGGTTACTAAAATCAAGCCCTCCAGTGAAGAAGACAAAGCAAAGAAGAAGGTAAAAATTGACAAACCTAGTATGTTAGTAGAAGAGGTTGAGAAAGGTTTTGTCAAAGATGGAAATCTTAAGCTGCTTTGTAAATGGTATGAAACCTTTGATAAATCTAGCCAAAGAACTCTTGAGGAGGCTAAAATAAAGCATTTAAATATTTTCAATAAGGTTCTTATTGAAATAATGTCTAATTTACCTAAAATCTTGTATGAGATTTTGGAAATAAGAAGAGTAAATGCTAGATTAGAAGAAGAGAAAATGAGATAGAGAATTCTTGTAGAGTTTTGTCTAGTGGTGTCTATGGAACAAATGAAAGAAATCCTTAATAAATCCATAAAGGAATTCAAGAGAAAAATAAGGAGTGAATAAGCTCATGATTGGTTAGACTAAACAAGTTTTTGAAGAAATTGAACGAATTTTGAGAAAAGTTTTGTTAAGTAACAAAATTGATGTTGTCTCTAAAGAAACACATGATAAAGATGTCTCATCTAGTCCGACAAAAGAAGAAGAAGAAGAAAAAAAAAATACAACTGAGGATACTCATATTCCTCTTGATGTGGATAATACAAAAATACCTATGGAAATTGAAGCTCCTAAAATTGTATCAGTTGAGAAAGTGAAGATTCCTGAAGATAAGAAAGAATCTATAGCTGAGGAAATAGTGGTTGAAGCAAAGAAAGTTGATGTAAAGGAAGTTCTAGTGGAAGCAAGAGACACTACAAAGGCAGTGAATAATTTTTTGGTAGAGCAAAAGGAATAATTTGACCCTTAATTGGTTGAAGGTCCTATCGATCTATCCACTTTGTCCTGAATTCATAAAATGAAGGTTGCATCATTTGCCCAAGCGAAGGCTAGAGAAGAATTATTGAAGTCTCACATTGAGGATAGTGAACTCTTAAATAGAGAAATTAATGCCTACTCATGTTAAGGATCTATCTGGTTCCTCCTTTGGTGAACCGAAGAAGCTCATTAACTTTGTAAGTACTCATTTTTAGTCTCTTGAGAAGTCAACCATGGTTAAAGTTCAAAAGGATTTTGATACCCAAATTTTAAATAGGTTGAAAGGAATGATAACTAATGATAAAAATATATTAGCCACCTATGTGAAGAATATTTAGTGCTCTATCTAAAGGTGGAAAGATCTATAAGTCATGTTTGTCTTTGTCTAAATTTACTGAGGTCAATGAGAAGAAGGTTAAGGATCTTGAGAAATAATTAACTACTATTTCTAAAGCTGTTGATCCTTTAGTTGGTGGTGTTGGAAAGAAAGAATTTCAAATGATATCTCTTCTCAACAAGATAAGGAGCTTGAAGCATGACAATGACATAATTGTGGAAAGAGTATGTGAGCTTAGAGGCCTAATTGGTCTGAAGATAGAAATAATGTCGAGTGTGTTAAAGGAAGATGAAGATGCTAAGGAATTTGGTGATCCCATGAACCTCGAGTTTGTAGAGACACAATCCTACTTATTTTGTGGTCACATCACAATTTTGGAGAGTCTCAAAAGGGTTTGGGACACAAATTTGATCCTGCTGAAGAAATATTTTATAGATATGTTCAAGTTTGTGTAAGTTGCAGAAGCATGCTTGTATAGTCTGAAGATTTTGTTTGAGTTTTGGTATGCGGATTCTTGCCTTTGCCATTGATGTCAAAGGGGGGAGTAGTACAGTGAAAAATGTATAATCATCTCAGGGGGAGAGTTGTGTTTTTGAAATTTTGAAGAGTGGCAGAGTATTGATGTTGGTACTAATCCGACACTTTGTCATTTTTCACTAAGTGTTGCCATCAATTCCAAAGGGGGAGATTGTTGGAAAGAGACACTACAATTTTTTTTTGGTGTTGTCATTGATGGAAACCATAGTCGGTGATTGCATCCGCACATCATCATTTGATCATACCGACAGTCAAATTGAAGACAATCAAGGAAGAACAAAGCATCTAACAATTTTGTGTTCATTGATTCACATGAAGATTTTCTATTATTATTTTGTGTTGCGTATCTTAGGAAATGTTGTTTGGTATATGATATTTGTTTCTATTGAATCTTAGTGCCTTGTATTGATCCACGTGCGAGTTAGAAGATTCGGTTGATTAATTCTTTGTTTATTAATATAGAAGACAACTTCATGGATATAACATGTCACAGATGTTTGGGAAGTAATTGTTTATGTATTTTTGTGTGTGTACATGCTGATGTTGATCATTTCTATGCTATATCTAACTTTTTTTGGTGCACATTAAGGATTATCCATGGATTGAGCCGATAGTTGTAAATATTTTTTTGTGTTTTATTGAGCGAATATGTTGCAATTAAATTCTTAGTGACAGATATATATAAGTTATCATTCATATCATTTTGATATATGAACAAGGTGTGTCAATGCAAGTTGCGAATATCAAAAGTGCAGAAGAGCGATTATGCATAGTTTCACTTGTGCATTAAGGATTTTGTGATGTGAGTTTGATCAGAGCAGAGAAAAAGTGTAGAATCAGTTAGTATGACAGAAGATCGATTATTGAGCCTAACCAAAACTATAATCAAGCATATGTAGATGCTATTTTCTTAGTTCAATTTCTCAGATGGATTTGATCTGATGATATTTGTAAGACAATGAATCTTCTTTGAGTAGTGAGCTCTAGGTAGTGTGTCTAAATGCAAGTGCATTCCCCATATTGTAAACTTCATTTTGAGTATACTCATCTATCATATTGTGGATTGGCCATCCACTATGGTTTTTCCCCTAATAGGGTTTCCACGTAAAAGTTCCTATTTTATGGTGTTGTAGTTGTTTGTTTTATGTTCATGCATATTTCCTTTGATTAAAAATTATAAATGCTTGAAGGTTTAGATTAATAAAGTTAAAAATTGCAGAACATTGATTCACCCCTCCCCCCCTCTCAACATTTCTTGTTTCCAACACCTTTGTCAAATGTGACATGCATTCTAGAATCATTGAACTTAAATACATAAAGTATATTTCTAGCAATTCTTATAATATGTAAAACATCATTAAGGATATTGACCCTACCATCACTAAAACATAAATTTACCTCTCCTTTTCCCATAATCTTTGTTGTGCTATTATCTCCAAAGAAGACATTCCCTCCATCATATATACTATACTTAGTGAACCACTCCTTGTTAGGATTCATATGATAGGATCAAATTGATTCAATAAGCCAAGAGTCATCACTAATAGTATTAGATGTAATGATCAATGCATCATTACCATCATCCGAGGATTTCTTTATAGAAGCATCGAAACTCTTTTTATTGTTCTTACAGTCCTTCTTTACATGTCCTGGTTTCCCATAGTTCCAACACTTTACCTTACTCTTACTAGGGGTTTTAGACCGTCCTTTCGACTTACCCTTTCCTTTCTTGTCTCCCTTAGGTTCCTTTTCCATAGGCCTACCTCTTACAAACATGACATCTTGGGATCCCATTTTAGACTTCCTCCTAATCTCCACTAATAGGAGAGTATGAATTATATTGTCCATCTTTGGATATGCACCACTTCTACTAATAGCAACAATTAGATTTTCCCAAGACTCTGGTAAATGAAAAAGTAACAAAATGCATTTATCTTGATCTTCTAGCTTCACATCTATAGATTCTAATTGAATTAGAATAAAATTGAAAGCATTTAAATGAGGTGCAATAGAATCACCATCTTTCATCTTTAAAGAATACAATTGTCTTTTCAAATACAACTTATTAGTAAGGGTTTTAGTTTGATAGATATCACCTATCCTCTTCCATAATTTATATGTAGTAGCTTCATCTGAAACATTCAAGAGAACAACATTAGCAAGACATAACCTTATGGTCCCTCTTTCCTTCTTATCAAGCTTAGCCCAATCCTCATCTAACATCATTGTAGATGGTTTTTTCTCATTACAAATAGCTAACCATTGATCTCTCTCTTCAAGGAGATCCTCCATTTTTAGTTTCCACATCTTTTAACTAGATCCATTGAATCTTTCAATATCTAGGCGAGAATTAAAACTCATTGTAACACACTTCTTTTACAAATTTTCAATAAAATAATAGTAAAATCTCCCACTATAGCCAAAAAACCTTCAAAATTTTAAGAGAAAGGCATCCCAAACCCTACCCAACCATGAGCTCTAATACCAAATTTTGGAAATGAAGGTAATATTTTAGCTTAAAACTTGTAAAAATATGAGACTGTATATCTAATTAAGTGTTCTTTGTCACAATTCTTTATCTATGATTGATCTGTTTAGATCAATTTTACTAATTGTAGAAAGAGATAGAAGATTGTAGAAGAAAGAGATAGAAAATAGAAGTGACACAATATATATGTGGAGAAACCCTTTCAGGAAAAAACTCTGCCAAAATCAATAGTGCTTGTATTATTTAACCTTAGAACAAGATTACAATAATATTGTATCAACCCTTGATTGATATGATTTTTTTCCTTCAATAATCCTTCTTCACAACTTGCAATAAAATCTCATATAAATCTCATACAGTTGTTGCAATTAATAGACAATTATGAGCTTGTAAAAATCATAAGAGTTATACAATATAAGAGAATAAATATCCTCACAAAAATCTACACTTAGATTGGGCAACTAGAGTTCCACAATGTAATTTGATGTCATTCCAAAGTCTTCCTCAATTTAGGCACCCCAAACTGAACACTTAACTAAACTTTGGTCAAGAAGATATCTTGTAAACTTCACCTCAAAGATGGCACCCAATAATGGGCCCACTTGATTGAGCCCTTTAAATATCTTCTCATGGAAAAGGTGTTAACTGAAAGATGCCAACTTGGTCACCTAAGGTGGACCCAAGTCAATCTTAGTTAACTAAAAAATATCTCTCCACCAATTCATGCAAACATATTGCATGATTGATCATCCCCATTTAACTGAAAGTATCCACCTGTTATATGTCATGCAACTGAAGTCATTAGTCATGCAACTCAAGTCAACTACATGCAACTAGCATGCAACACAAGATAACCACATGTGACTAGCATGCAACTCAAGATAACTACACATAACTGAAATACAACTCAAGGTAACTACATGCAATTGAATATAACTAAACCATAACTAAACTAAAGTAAACTAAACTGAACTAAATTGAATTGAACTAATATTGAACTAATACTAAACTGATAGTGCCACTCCACTCATGTAAATATCAATCCCTAGTTTCTAGGAACAAGACATGCATTATTGAAGTGTTATCAATCCTCCAAATAGTTAACTAAAGCAAGGTGGGTTCCACCTTCCATGTGGGTGCCCCATATGCTCCTATATTGTTGGAACTCTTCTTGGATGTCCCCACATGTTCCTATTATTTAGGAATAATAAAAAAATTCAATTTACATGTTCATTTCATTTGAATTTAATATCTTTCTAATCCTAGTGTTGGGGAGCACTTTCCAAGGACTTAGGAGATACATGAAATATGTTTAAGATTTCAATTAAATGGCATCCTATTCCCAACACCTTTTTATCTCTAATATTGGTTCCTCCTCTTCTTCCTCACTTGGATATTCAATATAGAACATTTTCGCTTCTCTGCATTGATGTCCTTGAAAATATTTGTTATCACAATTGAAATACAACACTTTTGAGATTTCTTCTCATTTTTTCATGGAGTCAACCTAGTAGGTTGAGGATATCTTCTTTAGATTGCTTTATAATTCCTTGCTTCCCATTCACCAAAAAAATATCCTCAACTCGTCTTTCCATAATTATTGCTTGTGATAAGGATTATGGTTGAAATAAATGTACCTCATACTTTATGTGATCCTTTAAACTTGTTAGATATAGTTCCTTCAAATTTTCTTCTATCACATTCTCCACTCTTAGACAAAGAGTTTCAAATTATTGAGTATAGTCCTTGACCATACCTATTTTCATTTAATTTAGCAAGTTGGAAAAATTAGCTAGCCATAAAACTATCTCCATAATGGTTAGCACGCTCCTCTTGAAAAATTTACGATGTGACCACACAAACCTTCTTTTTGTTCTCATATCAAACTTGGGTATGAATTTATTAAGCATAGGACTATTAAAGGGATGGTCCTTCTTGAAATTTGAGTCAATCTGAAATAATTCATGTCCAACAAAATAATTGTCTTCCTCCTTACTAGGTGAATCTTCTCCCTTATACTTCATACCCTAAATAAGTGATTTCAATTGACTCATATCATTTTTCATGTCCCTTTTTATTAACAAAAACTATTTAGTTATCTTCTTATCTAATGATGAAATATCACCCTTAAATTTTATGATTTCATCATTAGGGTTAATATCCTTAATTTCTAGCTCATCGTTCTTTTGAGATTTCCCATGTGTGGTAGCATTCTTTTTGCCTCTTGTTGCAGGGCCCATCATGATTGTAGAAAATAGTTTTATAATAAATCACAAAAATAAATTCAAAATAATCTAAAAGTTTTATTGCAACTTATGAGCACCTAGATTTCACTTTCCCAAAAAAATCTCTCAAAATTAGGCGATTTGCATCTTGGAGAGTGATTTTTTGGAAACCCAATACTTTAATAAATAATTTATTTCTAATTTACATTCTCTAAAATTTGGATTGTAGGCTCCCCTATTAGTTATTTAAAAACCCACTCAAAATTAGGAACCAATTCTACAAGATTTGGGAGATATGCACTTTCCACATAAATTAGGTAGAAACCCTAATTCTACAACAAATTTATCATTCTAATCCAATTAATCTGAAATAAAGATAGTAGACTCCTGAATATGTTCTTCAAAAACCCTTTAAAATTTAAAGAAATATTCACTACAATATGAGAGATATGCTCTTCCCAAAATGAACTCCAATATTAAGAAAATGCCTTGGCTTTATAGTGCCAAGATCATGTTTTGATACCACTTGTAATAAAATAACTTCCACAATAAAATAATATGATAGGAAATATGCTACAAATAACTGATAATAATTGAGAATAATAAGCCACTTCGAGGGGTAAAACCTCCAAATACCTCCAATGATAACATAATTCATAATATGATGACAAAATAAGACTCACTACCTCCTATATATACCTTATTTATGCCTAGGATATCACCCAAGATAAATTAGATAACCCTATATAAGCCCTAGGCAAACCTAGTTAACTAAGTAAGAATATAAGAATGATAATATGACTTCATTAAGAGTTAAGATAGTCACAAGTCAACTATTCATAACCCAATGTACTATAATATTAAGGGTGTAGCACTAATAAACACACCTATTAATAGTAAGGTACCACAAAAGAATTGGGATATTTAATTTTAAAAATATTTGGATAAAAGGAATGAGGTCTAAATATATTCAACCCATAGAGAGTCATCAAAAGAGTTGAGTAAACTAGAGTTATTAAAATTCAACTTTGAAGTCAAATATTTTATCTTCTCAAATTATATTTTTTTAAATTTTATTTCCTTGCTCTTCTCCATGTGTGATCTTAATGTACTCACTTAACAAAATTATATTAGAGAATGGAGAATTTTTTGGATAAGTGAAAGAATTTCACCCTATTTATTCAATTATAAAGTTTCAACCCATACATAAAAAAATATTTATTGTACAATAGCTATGTAGCTCCCAATGAGCTTGATAGTGATGATATATCATTGGATTATATTTATCTATAAATTTTCTCTCATGAAATGTGTAAGGCTTGATTAAAATCAAAATAAAATATGCAACAAATTAATTCACAAAGATTTATAAATCTAGAAATTATCTATTTTAGAAAGGGTCAAATTTTAGGATTTTTTCTTTTTGTTATTTTCTATGTCATATGAACCAACTAGTAATTTTATATGTAATCACCATAAGGAAATACATCATGGAGTTTTATTTCTCCTAAATTATGATTAAATTTAGTGGACTAGGGATGTGGCACCAACCATCAAGGCCATCTTTAACATTGATAATCATTCTTGTAGGACTATTAATGTTTATGCCTCACATAATTCTATTGAAAGTTCTAATCATGTTGGCATTGGATTATAGACTTACCTCAAATATAAAATTGAATTGTACATGTATGATAGCATTAGCATCAAAAGAATTTAATAGGGGGTGATCCCACAATAATGGGTTACACTTTTTGGCCAAACTTGACATTGAAATCAACATTTTTCACCAGATCTTCACTTCTATATGTCTATAGAAGCTAAACCATTAAGAATTTGAAGATGAAGAAAAATAGCGATTTGTGATATTTTGTGTTGAGAATCTAATTATATTTAAAAAAAAATAAAAAAATTTGTGAATTATTTTATGTAGTTTTTATTAACTTATTTTTTTACTAAACATCATTTTCAAAAACTGATACTTACTTTCAGCTACATAACTTTTTTTTATAGAAAGCATACAATTCTAATTTTTTAAATACAGTGTTTTCACACCATTATCTAGTGGATGGATATTTTTTCATAATTTTTTTTTGGACATATATTTTTTAATTAATTTTCTAATTCAAAGTAATTATAATTTGGATATATTATACTTTCAGCTGTATAACTTTTTTTGTATTCATTTGAATTAACTTATTCTTTTTTTGTTAGAATAAGGACATCAATAGCTAGTGTACATGCATTTTTAAGAAAAAAATTTCTCTCTTTTCCTATTTTTCCGTATGTGTGAAATAAAGACATCGATGTTCATTGAAAAACCTACATTCACAAGAAATAAAAAATAAATATAATAATAAACTTAAATATATTTAAAATTATACTTTTTGGGAAGCTTATGATAAGGACTACATGTTTACAAAAAACTAATTTCAAATAAATTAATTTGATCTTGTAAAAGGTAAACTAAAAGTGGTTTTTTACCAGCATTTTGATAGGTGTAGAGGAGACTCCATTATAGGTATGGTTTAAAACTAGCGGCTTTCTATCCAAGGAGTTTTGATATAAGTGGGTTTGATCAAACCCTCTTCAATTAAAAACCTTAAAATGGAACCTTTTTAAGGCTTAAATCATTATATTTTCTAAAAATATGTGATTTCAGCAAAAATCAGGATGTCCCAAAAAGTGTAACCCATTATTGTGGTAGCACCCTAGGATATCCATAAAATGGATGGTTGGAAAAGAGAAGCCAAGTTCTACATGTGCAATAAACTAGATCTTTTCTATCCCAATTTTATGGTTTTCGTAAACAAGTTTCTTGGAATATATGGAGCATTATTTGTTTCAGATTTAAAAGGATTCTTAAATGACATGATAGAGCTATGGTATTAATTTATTTTTTCTACTAGTTAAACCTTTGCTATAAGTTATCCTTTCTACCACATTTTAATAAAATCTTACATAAAATGGTAATTTATTATACTTAAATATAATTAAATGTAATTATTTAAAAATATGTCAATGATGACTCATTATCCTATCTGTTAATATGTAAAGAAAATTTAAAAAAGAAGGCTCCAATGAGAAACCTTCAACGGAAGCAAGAAGCCTCTATGTGCATGATCATAACCTAAACTAAACCTACCAGATCTATACTAAATAAAACCAAGACTTATCTAGTTAAGTCAAACTCCCATTGAAATATTTGAAAATATCAAATAAAGAAGTCATTTAAACATAAAAAAACAAGAAATACTTGAAGGAAACTAATTGAATGATTTAAACCTCATCCCAATGGGGAATTGGTGTTGCATTGATGTGGAATATCAGCCCTTTCCCAACCCCTTAGGTGAAACAAGATTTTAAATTGATTTCATGGATGAATATATTGATGAAAATGGATGTAAACTAAGCTAAAATGATTCTTAATGATAAAAATAGATGCAATGGATGAAAGTGAGTATGCAAATGTGCAACATAACTTAAATGTTGAAATGGAAGTGGATCCTTTTTTCAAAGAAATGAGGATCATTTATAGGAGAAAATGGGGAATCAATGGTCTGGATTGATTTGATCAATCAATGGATGAGAAGCAATGAGAGGTGAAGGCATGGATCAAGGATTCTCATCAATGGATGAGAATGCAAGTTGACAAGGATCAAGGAGTTAATCAATGGCTCTCATTGATTCAAAGAAGCACACTTCCTAAAATTTAGGAAGTTGTTAGGAAGTTCGTTACAAGAATATTCCATTTCAAATGGAGAAATATTTGAGAGGGATATTCCCTTGCAAGTGGGAGGGTGATGAAAATTATCTATTTAGATAATTAAAACACTATTTTAATTGTGCAAGATGAGTGAAATTAAGATGATCATTAAATAATTAACTTATTTAATGAAAGGGGGTTAAATAATATTTAATTTAATAATTAAGATTATTTAATTAAATGAGAGGACATAAGTAATTTAATTAAATAACTTGCATTACCTAATTAAATAAGATGAAAAATTAGCATGAAAGGGGATGAATCAACAAAATAATATTGATCATTTGATTAATAGATGAAAGTGATAAATTTAATTAAATAATAAATATTATTTAATTTAATGGTAACAAATAGGTGATTTAGGACGATATGGTGTTAATACTTAGATTCAAATGTGCAATATAAGTCAGGACAATTTTAAGTGTCTAGATTTTTCCCCTCTTTGTAGTGAGGCACCTGTTATATTGGTTTAAAGACTAATGCTTTTCATATTTTCACTCCTTAGATGAATTTTTTTTAAATTATTTATTTTTTGAATGCCCCACTATTGCTCCAGTGGAAGGAATTAAGTTGGTACTCTACCCCCTCAAGAGATTAGGTGGAAATTGTAATTTTTGGTTTAGATCGTGACAAAGGTTCAACATAGGTTCATATGTAGAAAAAAGGCTCCAAGACATGAAAACAAACTGAAAAATGTGAAAAATTCCTCAAAATAGGCCCCATATCTCAAAAATGTATAAAAAGGATTAAAATCCCATTTTCCACTCAAATTAGGGAAAAAAGTCATCATTTTAAGGCTTAAATAGAGGTGGTGGGGTCATTTTCAATTATTTGCACAGACAACTTAGAGAGATTCTACTACTTTTTTGCTTTGAACCCTTGACGAAATGGTTGACTATGAGCTCTCCCAACACCTCGAGGATATGGTATGAGAGTACAAGGGAGTAGTAGACACAAGACCCCTAATACACAAATCAAAACTTTGTTGCAAGAATGAAGGTGTTGTCATTGATGTCAATTGGTTAATTGGTTATCAATTGGTTATTGTCATTGATGTCATTGATGTAGGTTATTGGTTGTATAAAGGTCGAGGATATTGAGAAAATTGTAAAGGAAAAAGGTTGTAGGTGTTTAATGTTTTCTCTAAGTTTTTCTTTGAGATTTTCTCCTATGTTCATGTGGTTTAGATATGTTGATCATGGTTGTTGGAAGATGCTATTTCTAGATTTTGGGTTTCTAGATTGTTGTATAGTGCGAGTTATGTTCACCAGTTGTGAATTGTGTTTTTTAGTGTATTTGGTTGAGGTCCAAGAGAAATGTAGTTGCTCCATGCGTGATCCCACAATAGTTGTTTACACTTTTTGGGACATCTTGATTTTTTCTGAAATCACATACTTTTAGAAAATGAAATGATCTAAGCATTGGAAATCAGAAATGACCAGGATACTGTTATACATTGAGTCAGTATTTTTGTCTTGGGATTTTTTGGCCATAAATGGGGATATAATTTAGTTGTATTGGGCAGGCTAAAGCATTGTAAATTAGAAATGACCATTTTGGTCTTTACAGAGATCTATAAAAACTTTTACTCGAACTACGACAAGGGGGTTTTCTTGCTGGTTCTTTCTCGCCAGTATGTCTACCTAAACTAGCAATATGTATTTAAATATTATAAATAAAATTATAAGTGGGCTACCACTTTTGGCAAAAAAAAAATGATCTAAGCCTTGGAAAGTTCCATTTAAATGATTCCAATTGAAGAGGGTTTGATCAAACCACCTTAGATTGAACCCCCTTGGATAGAACCCTGCTAGTTTTAAACCATACCTATTATGGAGTCTCCTTTACACCTATCAAAATGTGATAAAAAATAACTTTTGATTTACCTTTTGGGGGATCAATTAAATTAATTTAATTTTTTTATTTTTAAGTATGTAGTCCTTATCATAAGCTTCCCAAAAAGTATAATTTTAAATATAGTTAATTTGATTATTATATTTATTTTTTATTTCTTGTGAATGTAGGTTTTTCATCGAAAATCAAACTCTCTATTCTGCACATGTGGAAAAATAACTTAGATTGTCAAAAAATATTAAAAATATGTCCATGCTAGGTATTGACGTCCTTGATCTAGCAAAAAAAATAAAATTGAATTTTGATTCATACAAAAAACTTTATGTTGTATACGGTCTACCTATGTCTAAATTATAATTTGTTTAACTTAAAAATTTAATTAAGAAAAAAATATTTACTAAAACACTATAAAACCAAATTATTGTTCTAGATATCATATTTTCAAAGCTAAATTCGAAAAAAATAGAATTTTATCCTTCATAAAAAAAACATTATGTTGTTTATGATGAACATCACTCTTTAAAAATGGTGTTTACTATTATAAACTAGTTTTTCAAGAAGATGGAAAAAGAAATGCAATCTGATTCCAAATATTTTAAAATATATATATTTAGAATCTACAAACAAAATTTCACAAATCGGTAGTTTGCATCATCTACAAATTCCTCATGGTTTAGCAGCTATAGGTGCTTGAAAGTGAAGATTTAGTTAAAAAATTGAGTTCAATGTCCAGTTTGGCCAGAAATTGTAAATCGGTATTGTGGGATCACCCTGGAGATTTCTGCTTGTTTGATTTTTCTGTCTTCTGGTTCTATAGTTAAGCTAATATTATCATGTTGAAGATATTTTTTTTGTTTGGAAAGGTTGGACCGTGTTAAGGATTGTGTGTGGTTAATTGTTCTATGCGTTTTACACTGGTTTGGTCGACCTTGTGTTAAACACTACCTGCAAAGTTCATGAAGCATGTTGGGACTTGGTTCCTTATTAAGCATGTATTTGGGTCACCCTCATTCTAATTCCACCCTAGAATTTTTTTGGTGTCGACCTAATTTTAATTTGTAAATAAAGATGGTGTGTGTGGCCGACTTTGAATATGTTTCAAATTTGAAGATGGTATAAATACAGGTTGAGATGTGTGTGGAAAGAGTGAGCATGAATGTAAGAAAGATATATGTGAATTAGTGTGTATGTGATGTGAGTTTAGCAGATTAGTGTGAAATCTAATTGATGAGTTTTTGGAAGTAGTGAGTTGAAGGTGTTCTCTATCATTCATGAATGTTTGCAAGTGTTAGCGAAAATTATGGTGGAAATATCTATTGCATTGATATTATTTTCTCTCTATAACTTATCTCTTTTATATTCTTTGTAAAACTATGGTTGTGAGCCCTCCGAGTTGTTAACCCTTGTTGGACAGTGAGTCTTGATCTGGACATGAGTCTTCTTTTGGCAGTGATCCTTCTCTAGTAGTGAGCCTTTGTAATCAGTTTTGATATTCTTTATATTGTGAGCTAATCCTCACTATTGTTTTCCCCTCATTTGGTTTTCCACATAAATTTGGTGTTATTGTGTATGTGTGATGTTTTTTTGTTTCTTCCCTTGCAAATAATGATTAATTATTTTAGTAGAGTAAATGATTTAAAACTAATTCACCCATCCTCTTAGTTGTCTTGTTCAATAATTGGCATCAAAGCTTGGTTCCTTGGAAGTAATATTAACTGCTTAAGGAAGGTCTGGGATGGCAGGCAAGATCACATTTGAGTCTTTGAAGTTCAATGGAACTAACTATGCTATCTGGAAAATATAGATGGAAGGATATCTTGAGTATTGTGGATATGAGGTTGAGAAAGCTTATAAGAATGCTTACACTCCTCCTGCTAGTGGTTTGAGTACAACTTATGAAATCAAGGTGCATGAATCAAACAATAAGGTGAAATCCATTTTGAAGAATAGTCTTTCACATTCCAAGCTAATTAAAGTTCAAAATATGAAGACTACTAAAGAAGTCTAGGATGCTTTAGAAAAGATGCACGATGGAGATGTAAAGGTCAAAGAAGCAAAGTTATAGAATTTGGAGGCATAGTTTGAGGTCATGCTTATGTCTAAAGATGAGAACATTAAATCCTATGTACAAAGATTGGATGAGCTAGTAAGCGAAATTTGAGGACTTGGCATGCTACAATAGATGAATCCAAGATTATAAAGAAGATTCTTAGAACTCTCCCTAACACATATAGTGAAAAAGGTATCTGCAATCGAAGAATATGTGAACTACAAGACTTACTCTAAAGATTAGTTATTGGGAGCTCAACATCTTATGAGATGAGAAAATCAAATTTGAGAAATGGATCTAGATTAGAAATTTATTTTAAGGCTATAAGAGTTGAATATTTGGATGAAGAAAACCATGATGAAGTAGAAGATAAATTTGTGCGAAGGATGAGGAAAGGCTCTGGTAAGTATGAAGGTAAGTTACCATTTAAATGCTTTATTTTTGGATGAATAGGTCATTATTCTTCAAGATGTTTGGAAGGAGCTAAGAGGAATAAACAAATATTTAGTAAAGAAAACAAAGGTAAGAATATCAGTATAGCATATTATGTGAATGAGGATGCTAGTATTTCTAATGATGAATCTGATTATGGAGATTTTGATGACAATAAATACTTGTTCTTGGCTATAAAATATGAACCTACTTATGCTAATTTTGAAAGACAAGTGAAGGAATGTCCTCTAGAGAAAGAGAAAGATAAATATATTCTAAGCTCTGCCCTACATGCTAAACAAGAAAATAACTATTGGGTTGTTGATAGTGGTTGTTTATATCACATGACCAGCAATAAAAGTAATTTTTTTAAACTTGAAAAATATTATGGAGGCTTAGTTATGTTTGGAGATGATACTGGTGCTAAGATTTGTGGGATAGGTTTTGCAAGTTTTGATGGAAAGAATAATACTAATTATGTCTACTATGTTAAGGGTTTAAGGCATGATCTCTTGAGTGTTGGAAAAATTTGTAGTAAGGAATATGATCTTGTATTTAAGGATGGGAGATGTGACATCAAGAAAGGATCTGGAACAATGATTGTTGTAGGAAAGAAGTCTGAAGGAAATATATATCAACTTAAGGGTGCTAATGGACATTGTTTTATGACTCAGATTAATGACAGTTAGTTACGGCACCAAATAATGTGTCATATGAATTTTGATAACACGATGAGGATTAGTGTAGTGCAAGCTATGAGAGATTTACCAAAGATTACAAATCCTATTAATGTTATTTGCAGGAATTGGTAGTTTGGAAAGCAAGCAAGGAATGATTTCAGATCAAAGGAACAATCTACTACAAGACTAATGGATTTAATTTGTACAGATCTCTATGGTCCTACAAGAGTTATAATTCTACAAGGTGAAAAGTACTTTATGCTTTTTATTTTTGATTACTCTAGGTATACATGGGTTAATTTTCTTAGAGAGAAATCTAATGCATTAAATAGATTCAAGACATTCAAGGATATGGTAGAGAATGAAGTAAATTTGAGAATAAAATGTTTGAGGTCTGATAAAGGTGGTGAATTCACCTCCCATGAGTTTAATATGTTTTATGAAGTTCATGGAATAAAAAGATAGTTATCTTCTTTGAGAACCCCTCATCAAATTGGAGTTGTTGAAAGAAAGAACACGGCAATTCAAGAAGTAGCTAGATCAATGATTATTGAAGCTAGTTTACTGTAATTTTAGTAGAGAGAATATATTCATACTATCATCTATGTGTTCAATAAATTTCAAGCAAGAGCCAACAATACTAAGACCCCCTATGAGCTATGGTGTGGAAGAATTCCTACTATTAAGTATTTCAAGGTATTTGGAAGAAAATATTATATCAATTGGGATGAGGAAAACTTAGGGTAGTTTGATGCTATAAGTGATGAAGGCATGTTCATTGGATATTCTACCAAAAGAAAATCTTGTAGATGTTTCAATAAAGTAATAAGGAATATTGTAGAAATGTCAAATGTTAAGGTTGATGAAGTAATGAAGAATTCAATTGAAGTTGATGGATATGTATCTGATGAACCTGATTGCATAAGAACTGAAGAAATTATGCAAGAACAAGTGAGGAATGAACAAAAAATGTAGAATGAAGAAGAAGAGAAAGTTTCGGTGGTGTCCCCAAAGATACCTAAATATGTGCAAACAAATCATTCAAAAAGTTAGATCATTGGAGACAAGAAGCAAAGCTATTGCTGGCGAGATAAATCCATGTTTACTTTATGAGATTGAACCAAATATTGTAAGTGAAGCATGTAATATGAGGATTGGATGGAAGCTATGAAAGAAGAACATATGCATATTGAGAAGAATAAAACTTGGGAATTGGTCCCTAGACCGGTAGATAAAAAAATAATTTGATCAAAGTGGGTATTTAGAAAAAAATTAAATGAGAATGGAGAAGTAGTCAGAAATAAAGCAAGGCTTTTGTGTAAGGGTTACTCACAAGTAGAAGGTATATATTTTCAGGAACATTTTTCTCTGGTGGCAAGAATAGAAGCTATCAGGACGTTCTTAGCATTTTCAGCTCATAATGATTTCAAGGTCTATGAGATGGATGTTAAGTTTTCATTTTTGAATGGTGAGATAGATGAAGAGGTCTACATAGAACAACAAGAAGGATTTCAATTTTCCGATCAACCAAATATGGTCTGCAGATTGAAGAAAGATTTGTATGGATTGAAGCAATATCCTAGAGCTTGGTATGGAAGGTTAGATAGGTATTTGATTCAACAAGGTTTTTATAAAGGTACGACAGATAGTAATCTATATTTTAAGAGTGAAAATGTTAGGATCTTGATAGTAGTTGTATAGGTTTTTCACAATATCTTTGGAGGAAATTAAATTATGTGCAAGATGTTTGCTAAAGAAATTAAAAAATAATTTGAGATGTATATGTTTGGTGAGATGAATTTATTTTCTGGGCTGCAAATCAATTAGACAAAGAAAGGTATTTTTATTTCATAGTCAAAGTATGCAAGAAAAATGTTGAATAAGTTTGGGATGGATGGTTCCAAACCAGTATGCACTCCTATGGTGACTAGTTGCAAATTAAGTAAAGATGATGACTCACCTAAGGCTGATCAGAGAAAATATAGATCTATTATTGGTGGAATATTGTAGTTGACTACTACTAGACCATATAGCATGCATGTAGTTAATCTTGTGGCTAGATTTCAAGAAGATCCTAAAGAAACACATGTTGTTGTTGTTAAGAGAATATTGAGATATTTAAGTGGCACTCGAGATTATGGCATGTGGTATCCTAGGGATATTGATTTGACACTAAGTGCTTATACAGATGCAGATTGAGTTGGCTATGTAGATGACAAAGAAAGTACAAGTGGTGGTGCATTATTTTTTGGTTCTAGATTGGTGTCATGGTTGAGTAAAAATTAAGACCTAGTCTCTTTATCTACTGTTGAAGCTGATTATATTGTTGTTTCATATTGATGTACACATTTTTTATGGATCAGATAGACATTACAATATATAAGAGTAATGAATGATGATCCTATTTCTATTTTCTATGATAATACAAGTGAAATTAAAATTTCAAAGAATCTAATGATGCACTCGAGGACAAGGCATGTATCTATCAAGTATCACTTTTTGAGAGAGAAGGTTGTGGAGAGCGAAATAAAACATGAGTATGTACCTATGAAGGATCAGATTGCTGATATATTTAGGAATGCTCTTCTTAAAGATAATTTTGAGTATCTTTGGAAGAAGTTAGGGGTTATTTCCCCTCCTTTATTGAACTATATTCACATGGAGATGCATCAATCCCATGGGTCTATGGATCTATATTTCTTTTGAATTGATTTTTTTGTGGCTACCTCTTAGGTGGAGTAGGTAGTGTCATGTGTTATCATTGAAAGAGTATTTTTGTTCTCAATGTCAAAATTAAATCAATGTAAAATATCCTTTTCCTTTGCCATTGATGTCAAAAGGCAAGAGAAATTTTGAAAAATAAAAAAGAGAGAGAAAGTATCAAGTGAAAGAGAGTGTCTACTAATGGGGAGAAAGTAAAATCATGGAAAGTGTATTCAGAGTTGTTGTGTTGTCTTTGATGTTTTTTCACATCATGTGTTGCCATCAATGAAAAAAGGGGGATATTGTTGCCAGAATGAAGGTTTTGTCATTGATGTCAATTGGTTAACTAGTTATCAAATGGTTTTTGTTGTCATTGATGTCATTGATGTAGGTTATTAGTTATATATGTCAAGTATATTGAGAAAATTATAAAGGAAAAAGGTTACACGTGTTCAATATTTGCTCTAGGTTTTACCCTAGGATTTTCTCATATGTTCATGTGGTTCAAATATGTTGATCATGGTTGTTTAGAAGCTTTTATAGCTAGATTTTGGGTTTCTAGATCGTTGTATAGTGCGAGTTAAGTTCACCAGTTGTGAAATGTGTTTTTCAGTGTATTTGGTTGAGGTTCGAGAGAAATGTAGCTGCTCCACATTTCTTCTTGTTTGATTTTTATGTATTGTGATTTTGGAGTTAAGCTGATATTATTATGTTGAAGATAGTTTTGTTGTCTGCAAAGATTGGATCATGTTAAGGATTGTGTGTGCTTAATTATTCTATGTGTTTTACACTAGTTTGGCCGACATTGTGTTAAACACTACTTGAAAATTTCATGAAGCATGTTTGGACTTACTTGGGTCCTTATCAGGTCTATGTTTGGGTTTCCCTCATTCTAATTCCACCCTAGAAGTTTTTGGAGCTGACCTAATTTGAATTTTTAAATACAAATGGTGTGTGTGGCTGACTTTGGATATGTTTCAAAGTTGATGATGGTATAAATATAGGTTGAGATGTGTGCAAAAAGATTGAGCATGAATGCAAGAAATATAGATGTGAATCAATGTGTATGTGATGTGAGTTTGGTAGATTAGTGAAAAATCTAATTGATGAGTTTCTAGAAGTAGTGAGCTGAAGGTGTACTCTATCATTCATACATGTCTATAAGTGTGTGAGAGAATTGTGGTGGAAATCTCTATTGCATTGAGATTTTTTTCTCTCTATAGCTTATCTCTTCTATCTTTGTAATTCTATGGCAGTGAACCCTCTAGGTGGTTAACCCTTGTTGAATAGTGAATCCTGATCTAGATAGTGAGTCTTGTTTTGCTAGTGAGCCTTTGTAATTAGTTTTGATATTCTCTATATTGTGAGCTAATCATCACCGTGGTTTTCCACATAAATCTAGAGTTATCATGTATGTGTGATGTTTTTTAGTTTCTTCCCTTACACTTAATGATTAATTATTTTAGCAGAGTAAAGGATTTGAAATTGATATAATCTTTGGTGGAAGTTTTAAAAAAATTTCACAACTAATTCACCCCCCTCTTAGTTGTCTTGTTCAACAAAATTTCCTTTTTTTATGTGTTTCAATGCATGAAATGCTAGGTTAAATAGGTCAATCAATAAAATCACTATATAGCAGTGCTTTTGTTTTGGTCAATGACACTTTTCTTGCAATAGTGACACTATTGGAAATAACATTTCTATTGCTAGGTTAGTTTTAGTGTTGCATTTGTAAAGCCAAGTCACTTTTGCAAAGGGTGGCATAGTAGGTTTTTAGGTTTATTGATGCTTTTGAAATGTTGCCTTTCATTTGTAAGTAGCATAGCTTTTTTTTCTTTTGGTATAGGGATCCTTTTGAAATGTTGTTGCACTTTTAGAAATAGTAGCACACTAATGTTATTTTGGTATAGAAATGCGCACACAATGCCACTGTGCTTTGACAAATAGTCGCGCTTAGAAAAAATAGGGTTCTAGACTTGAAATTTATAAGATTTTGGCAATTTTGACACATTATGCTTCATTTGTGTAGGAGATCATTCATCCAATCTAGTCGAGGGAGCATAGACCTAGAATTTTATCTTGCATTTTCTAGTTGATTGACCAAGAAAACTTCTTTCTCAGAGAAATCAAGATAGGATTCATGGAATATATGCTAGAGGTCATGACACACCTAGCCATGATGCTAGTATTGATTGAGTGGTGGCATATCAAGACTTCATATTTCCATCTGCTTACTAGAGAGGAAATTTTTACTTTAGAGGATGTTTGGTGCATCCTATGAGTGTCAATTTATGGTGAGTGAGTCAACTATAATGTGGATGCCATGATGGTCTCCTAGTAAAATTTACCTGGTGTAGATATCCTCTAGGTAGAGTTCTCAAATCGACCTACTGGACTATCAAGGACAAGAATCCATCTTTACCTTGATTATTGGAGCTTTGAATTTTGGAGTTCCCATTCTAGAAAGGCAGGTTTAAGGTTTTAGCATTGGTTGGGGACTTTTCTAGGAACATATGGTAGCCAATATGACTCTCTTTGGTTGGGACCTTGTGATACTTGCATCATTATATCATGATATACATAAGGCGGTCTCTATGTGATGGAAAAGTATAGGATTTGGAGTTACATTTCTACATATTTGGGCTTGGAGCACATTTTCATGCTCAAACTAACCATTACCCTAGCTGAAATTGACATAGACAAGCCTGTAGTGTACTACTACGGGGCCATGACTACTCCACCATACAAGGATAGCAAGCATCTTGTACTAAAGATAGGTTATTGACGATATGACAATGTTTTGGTAGAGACCATGGTTGTAGGAACCACCATGGTATGATGATCATAAGAATTTATTCTACGCTCATTAGATTAGGTACATGTAGGGTCAAGAGCATGAGATGATAAAGAGGTACCTTCCTAATCGAGTTTCCTGACAATTTGGGGAGTTTTAGGATGTTGTCCCTCACGAGTATAGACTTATGATCATATAGACGACCAAAGAGACTAACTTATAGAGACCGAGTATAGAGTTGTGTTCACATAGGTGACCAAAGAGACAGACTTAAGGATGTCATCCCATGGGTATACACTGGTGGGACCTATGATGTTGGTACTACAGTTTCCTATAATACATGGTTTGTGCAACATGCCTTAATTAGACTTATAGATCCAACTAGGAAATAGGTTCCAGGCAGGGGGAGAGGACAAAGACCTAGTATAGATCAGGGCAGAGGACATCAACAACCTCCCCATAATGGGAAATAGCTAGGGCATGATGGATAGTAGCTAAGACATGATGGACAAGTTTTGGTGCATGTACAATTGGTACATCCACTTAAACCACGATCACAACCATGCCAACAACAACAATAGGTGTAGGCTCCTTGTAGTGTAGGAGAATGTATCCCTCTGCATTTTCACACTTGTTTGGGCCCTTGTGAACTAAATGGACCTAATTGTGCCTTATTCATGGTACTATAAAGTGTTTTCTTACACTTTCACACTAATCTAGGGTTTTATTAATTAATTGGGCTTATTTATGCCTTATTTGGTCTTATTTTTCATCCACAAGCCTTAATTAATGCATCTTTCCAATGATAATCTTGACATATACCAAGTGACCAATCAAAAATTAATGATTTTGGATTGTATGGCCTATACTTAGTGATCTTGGATTCATATGCCACCTTGGGAATATGGGTGCGACCTAGGTTTCAAGGCCCCAATATGGATTTCACATTAAACTAAGCATTTCTTGAAAAATGTGTCTAAAGCTTAGACTAATAGGACTCATACACCACAACTGGCATATGAGTCCTGATTAACATAGACGTAAATTAAATTCAAATTCTTGGTGGGATTTTATTCTCATAGATTTGATGTCGGCTTGTAGTGTTGTAATTTTAGTAAACTGGGCATAAACAAGTATAAATACAAGGTTATTTCACATAATTTCACCTTGTAGAGTAGGGGGATTCGCTACTCACGAGTTCTCTTCATTCAAAGAGCCTCATGGGGTGAACTACCCTAAACTACCTCAAGGAACAACATGAGAGTTATATAATTGGAAAGAGAAAGTCACAAAGATATTTTGGACAAACTAACAATCTCTCAGATGAAGGACATAAGCATGATATACATATGACACCACAACATGTTGATGTCCTAGACGTGTGCTAGTGTGCTGTACATACTAGAAAGAAAGAATGTCATAGGAAACAACTTAGTGACTAACAACAAGAAAATTTATAAGTACTTATAGAATGTAGGAAAATGATAGAATGTGATAAAGTTGAAATGATGTAAAATAGAAATGATAAAGAGAATAAGGGAAAGAAAAGAAATGCTCACAACCACACAAGAGATGAAGCCTCTAGCATGTGAATATCTTCAAAACCTATATGCGTAATATATTGAGAAAGTGTTGGGGCTATGTAGGGGTTTACCTCAGTCAAACACCTATTTTGGTGTTCCCACCTCCATGGATAGCCAAGTAGAAAAGGATAAAGCATGTGGTGAAAGAAAAACCCACTTAGGAGTAGAACCCACACCACAAATTATGAGTGATAAAAGCAAAACTCACTCAAGGAGGAGAACCTATATCACAAAAGAGGTGATAAAAGAAATCCCCACGTGAGGAGGATAACTTATATCACAAAATGTAGATGTAATAAGTAGAGGACCTATGAAATCCCTAGATTGTCATAAGTATGAGATAAGGGAGATGGAGCTGCAAGAGCCAAGATTACTACAAAGGGTGTGGCAAGGATGTGAGAGTGTTTCTACAAAAAGTTGTATGGAGTTATGCAAGCAACAGAGAGTGAGAAATAAGAGGAGAGGTCAAGGTAGAACCCAAGGAGGAGAGAGGTTATACCTGAGCTAGAAGAACTTAGAAGAAATAATGGAATTGAGAAGATCACATTAAAAGAGAGAATATCATAAAAAAGAAGCCTCTCAAGCCATTACAAGGCATCTAGAGTTGTTACCATTGACCAAACTTTCTAACAAGTGGAAAACATGCATGAAAATGGTTGTTTGAATGTTGAAAAGTTTCAAGACACTAGCGTAGTGTGCAAAAATTTGTGTGGTGTGCTAGTGTCTGGACACATCATGCTACAAAATGATGCAAACAAGAAAAACACAAAGTTTGATGCAAAGTGTATGCACAAGGGTAGTTGCTAAAAAGGGGTGTTGAACATCCTGAGAAAGGAAAAAGGCTGATGTAGGGGCCAAAATTATCCTACACAAGATGTTAAGGGAGTGGACACTAAAGCAGATATAGGAATGTATGTGAAATTGTGACGGGTGCAATTTTATGACTATATAAACCTAAGAAATTCTAACAAATATTGAAACTCATCAAGTTATCATAAGAGAACTTACACACAAGTTTACAAGGGAATTCAAGAGTTATTATCAAGCACTTTGGAGAATTATTCAAGTATCAAGCATCATGTCAAAGTCATCATACATAATGTTTTTGTTTGAGCTAACATTTTTGATGTAGGGATTTTGTGATTCAAGCAAGAATTCAAGTCAAGATACATATCATTCAAGCAAGATTTAAGATCCATATCCATTGTAGCCATTACATACAATATTGCAGCCTTATATGTTCCTAGGGTTTGGTGAGTTGCAACATATAATTTTGTTCAATCATCATTCCTCCTTTCTATTTCATTTCATTTTTAGGTTTGATTACCAAAATGGGGTTTGACCAAGGAAAACCCCTATCCACTAACAAAACAACATTTTCCCCTCTATTTAGTGTGTGATTTTCAGATTTAGGGAAGAAACATTGAAAATAAATATTGGAAGAAGTTGTTGAGTTTGCAAAGTTGTTAAATTTTCCACCTTGTTTATAAGATCACTAAAAGACACCTACAAAGTAGAATTTAGCATTCCAAATAAAAAAATGAGGTTGAGGAAGAAGAGTAGAGATAGGAGAGTAGATTCAAATCTCAACCTTCCAAAAAATTTTAGTAGGATTGATATGCCACTTCTAGCATATGAGTCCTCGTACAAGGATTTTTCTAGATTTTAGGAGTTCCAGACTTGTCACTACCAGATTTATATTCTTACCTAGAAACCCTAATCTGGGACTAAATCACCCAATTTGATATATGAGTCCAAATGCATTAAGATTAGAATTTTCAGTATTTTATACCTTTTTTCGAGCTTCTATAGGTTTCTAGGTGCACCTCCGTGTCTTCTCAGTTTATTATTTTAACTTGCATTCATTTCTAGGTCATTCATGCATGTTTTTCATAACATTAGGTTTCATCATTATATCTTTCATTTTTTATTTTTTTCCAAGCCCTAGCTTGGTGGAGAACCCCTATTTAGTCTTTAATCACACCCTAGGATAACCTTTATCAAATCTCTTTCACTGACTCCATCCTTGAATTGAGATCTCTATGGTTTCCTTGAGTGAAACTAAGTGAAATAGGCCCTTATCCCTTGTGCTTCATCTCCTAAGAGATAGATCCCCCTATTTCCTTATTTTAATTTTGGTGAACCTACCATTTGAAACATTTCTTTTTTCTAATTTGGTGTGCATAATAGTCCTAGATCTAGCTTGCATTAACTTTGCATTAGGTGTTGCATTAGTTAATTTGCATCTAGGGTTTCAAAATATTGCATTAGTGAAAGTGCATATAGGTTTCATTTTTGCATCTTGAATCATTTAATTTAATTTGAAAACTATAATTTCACTTAGCATAGACATCATACAAACTAGAAAACATAACATTCAATCAAAATTTTCTGAAATTTGTGCAAAAACCCTATTCTGGGGCTCATACAACCCTCTAGGAAATTTAGTCCTAGTATAGGTGGTTTTTCTTAATTTTTGGGTATTCTATGTTGACTGTTTCTAAGCATTTGAATCCTTGAAAAAAACTGATTGAGAATCATATGCCCCTTTGGGTGATTTATTTTTTGTTTTAGATTTTAAACTGTATTTTCTAGTTTTAAATTTTCTATTTCCATGTTTCTATTTATTGTTGTTAGTTATTTGTTTCAATTTGCATAATTTATGTTTCGTTCATTTCATTTCATCTAGCTTCATTTGGTTCATTATTTGCATTGAATAATCTCAAAATTGCATTTGCACCTTTTGTTCTAAGTTCTTAAATTACATTTCATCATGGATATGTGCTAAATGGTAAGTTGTGGATGTGTTAACTTGTGCTTTTGGAAATGACCCTAATGAAATTGAACTTACTCATGTGCTCACTCAGCACCTAATGAATGTCCTCCTCATGATGTTGAAATCATTTGAGAAGATGATGACAACATGAACAACTTCCTAAATGATTTACTTAACATACTCAAGAATAATGCATCCTTTTATCTTTCACTGAAACAACTAACACCTCCCATCATACCACCACTTGAGATGTTTGGTCATTTACATCCTCAAATTGAAACTCAAATTGAGCCTATGTTCCCTACAATAGGTGAACCTAGTTCCTCTAGTCAATAAAACACTCAACCATTCTATGTTAACAAAGTGAAAAACACTCCAATCAAATTAGAAGAGACATATGGAAAAGGATTCATGATTTCAAGAAAAAAAGGATGTGCTACAAGTGAACATGAAATTCATCACCTCATAGAGAAAAAACAAATTGAAGATACCAAAGGGTTAGGATATCAGGATCCTCCTCCCAATACAAGTTTCCTCCTTCCTAAAGAACAACCAATGCCTCATAACGATGATAAGGATCATAGGATTATCTTAGGTCCCCCTCAACATATAACACAAGAAGTTAGAAAATCTAGCAAGCAATGAAGGCCTTACAAATTAAAGAAACTAAGATCCCTTGTCCACCATCTTACATTGAAAGAACTTTACAGATACTTCTAAACCAAGGACTTATAACATTATCACCCATGAGAAAAAAGACAAAACTATACTGTAAAGATGCAAATGTTCCACATTATCGATACCATAGAGTTCTTGGACATAGTATTGATGATTTGTGTTATTTAAATCATATATTTAAAAAGTTTGATCTATCATAGAAATAATCCCTTAAATCATATCCTTTCACTCCTTGCCATGTAATTGTTGTAGAATCATCATATTCTCACTTTTAAATGCTTTAAATTCATTATAAATCATTTCAAAATGCAACGAGCTCTTTGTCATCACCTACCTCAACTCATTCTCGTCTTACACAGAGTGAGACCAAGAATTGGATAGCCTTGTCCTAGTAGTGCATTTTTAGTTGTCCCTTTGGCTAGTTGTCTGCCTTCTATATAAGATGAACAATATTGGGATGCAAATGACCTACTAATAGGTTTATTCACAAGTGCCTTACTAGTCTTTTTCATTATTTTACTTTCATGTGTTGTGTGTGATTGCATGTGCGTAATGTGATCTCCCCATGCTATTTTGTTTGATGTCTCTCTCTCTCTCTCTCTCTCTCTCTCTCTCTTTGTGACATTCCTCTATTTGTATCTACATTATTTTCTATGTCGTAGGAATTTTATCATTTATCATTTGTCTTATGTTTTACTTTTGGGGATGATACAAGGTGTTGAGACATTCATGTCTCTTCCATGTTGACCCAAAATCTTTTCCTTTATCTTTTTCATTTGTCTTGTTTTTCCCTTTTGGGGATGATGAAAGGTGTTGAGACATTCATGTCTCTTCCATGTTGACCCAAAAGTATTTTATTTTTTTCTCCCTCTTTGTGTCATTCTTCTTAGGTTCCATGAGTATTTGGGGAATGATGACAGTTTTGAGCTCTCTTCAAAACATTGTAGCAAGAACATACTAACATCAAATCCATGGACCCCTCATGGGTTTGGAGTTTCATTTTGGAAGAAACCCATTCTTTTTTCATGACATAGATTTATTTGGAAACATATGACCTCGAATAGGGATTTCAAAAGAAGTTCTCATGTCCTATTTATTGTTAGAATTTATCATTTTCTACTTTAAAGTAATTTCTCACAACATGGTGTTTAGAAATTTCTTTAAAGTGGGGGCATACATGGGAATTATTATTTTTCATTTCATGTTGCATTGTGTAGTCTTCTTACTTCATGTGATGTGTCTTTTGCTTTGTGGTGACATTGGATGTGATTTCCTTCAAGAGCATGATCTCTCTTAGCATATTATATTACTCTTAGTGGCTTGATGTGACACACTGCATCCCCTAAGTTGTGAATCTTCTATTCTTTGATTGGTCCTCTCTTGGAGACATTAGGCATAATGCTCCATAAGTTAATACCTTACATGGACTAATAAAAAATCCTTTGAACATAATTTACACTACTTTGCATGTACAATTTGTTCACGAGTTTCAAGCATACGATGCTTTTCTTTTATCATGAAGCTTGAATTTCACTATTGTGTGGCGACTTATCAAAGCTATCAAGAGGTATAACTTTGGTACGGATGTACATGTATGGGAGTCAAACCTAGGCATGAATTTTCTATATCCACTTTCTTATTTGTGTGAGCCCAACTGGCCACATGCATATGTGTCTCACTTTTGGCTCACCTAGTGAACACCTCGAGGTTCCACTAGCCCTTGTGAGCATGCACTTGGTTTTCATAATGGACATATTATTCCAATTGTGCACATTCTTGGGAAAAAAAGCTAGATCTGATCCATAATGTGTGGGATAAATGTTCAAAGCTTAATCCACCCCTTTTGTTTATTGTTTTTTTTTTCTTTTCTCTTTATATCTTTGGTAGTGTATTCTTGTATCTTATTGCCTCTTCATACATTATTTTCATGTGTGTTCTTTTGTGCCTATGTTAGTTTTCCATAGGATCTTGATCTAGGGGGCTTGCACAACACTCTTGGTTGTTGTCATCCTATCTTACTAGAATTTGCACATTGGGACCACTATTGATGCAAGTTTCATCTACTTTAGTGTGAGATTGAAGCAAGTTCCTCCTCTCACTAAAGTGGGGGCTAAATGTAGTGTAGGAAAATGTATCCTTGCACATTTTCACACTTGTTTGGGCCCTTATGAACTAGATGGACTTAATGGTGCCTTATTTAGGGTGTTGTAAAGAGTTTTCTTAAACTTTCACACTAATCGATGGTTTTATTAATTAATTGGGCTTCTTTATGCCTCATTTGGTATTATTTTGCATTGACAAGCCTCAATTAATGCATATTTCTAGTAATCCTGACATATATCAAGTGACCAATCATAAATTAATGATTTTTGATTGTATGTCCCAAATTTAATGATCTAGGACTCATACACCACCTTGGGCATATGGGCCCCACTTAGGTTTCAAGGCTCCAATTTGGATTTCGCATTAAACTAAGAATTTCTTGAAAAATATGTCTCAAGATTAGCCTAATGGGACAAATATGCCACAATTGGTGTATAAGTCTCACTTATCCTAGACCTAAATTAAATTCAAATTCTTGGAAAAATTTCATTCTCTTATATCTGATGCTGATTTGCAGTGTTATAATTTCAAGAAATTCGTTATTAACAAGTATAAATATAAGGTTATTTCTCATAATTTCACCTAAGTAATTCTAACAAGATTAAAATTCATCAAGTTATAATATCACTTACACAAGAGTTTACAATAGCATTCAAGAGTGATTATCAAGCACTTTGGAGCATTGTTCAAGTATCAAGCATCATGTCAAAGTCATCATACATAATGTTTGTTTTTGAGCTAAAATTTGTGATGTCTAGGTTTTTATGATTCAAGCAAGCATTTAATTCAAGATCCGTATCATTAAAGCAAGAGTTAAGATCCACACCATTGTAACATTACATACAAGATTGCAACCTTTTATTCCTAGGGTTTAATGAGTTGGAACATATCATTTTGTTCATTCAACATCACTCCTTTTTATTTAATTTCATTTCAAGGTTTGATTACCAAAACAAGGTGTGACCAAGGTAAACCCCTAAACAATATCAAAAAACAAAAAATACCTCTCTTTAGTGTGTTATTTGTAGATTTATATTGAATAAATATTAAAGAGAAAGGTTGGAAGAAGTTGTCAAGTTTGCAAAGTTGTCAAAGTTTCCATGTTGTCTAGAAGATCACTAAAAGACACCTACAAAGAATAATTTAGCATTCCAAATCTAGAAATCAAGTTGAGGAAGAAGAGAAGAGATAGGAGAGTAGATTCAGATATTGGCCTTCCAAAAAAGTTGAGCAAGATTGATATGCCACTTCTGGTGTATGATTCCTAGTATAGGGATTTTTGCATATTTTAGGAGTTCTAGACTTGTCACTGCTATATTTATATTCGTATCCAAAAACCCTAATCTGGGATGAAATCGCCCAACCTTGCATATGAGTCCCAATGTGCATTAAGATCAACATATTCAATATTTCAAACCTTATTTTGAGCTTCTACAGGTTTCTAGGTTCACCTTTGTGTCTTCTTAGTTTACTATTTTGATTTTCATTGATTTACAGGTCATTCACTTATGTTTTTCATACCATTAGGTTTTGTCATTATATCTTGCATTTTACTAGTTTTTCCAAGCACTAGCTTGGTAGTGAACCCCTCTTTAGTCTTTAATCACACCCTAGGATAACCTTTAGCAAATCTATTTCCCTCCATCCTTGGATTGAGATCTCTAGGGTTTCCTTGAGTGAAACTAAGTGAAATAGGACTTTATTCCTTGTGTTTCATCTCCTAAGAGATAGAGCCCCCTATTTCCTTGTTTTTAGTCCTGATTTGTGAGATTCCTAGATACAAGATATCACTACACAGAGGGGTCAATTATTACAATAGATATAACCATTGGAAGGGGAGCAAGATGCAACCAATGAAAAGGTTCAACAGGTCACTAGAGAGAATGATCAGGAGTGGTAGTAGAGAAAATAGGTTGATCTATAGTTATCTTAGGAGATAGGGCACCCGGTCTAGTTAGAGGTTAGTGCAAAGTTTCATGCACAAGCATGGTAGAGTAGCATACCTGCACCACTGTACATAGAAACTATTGTGAATTCCTCTTACTATAGGACACTGTACCATCGAGATGTCCCTAGAGAGTGGAGACAACTAGATTACTCATAGAGGAGTAGAGTTGCACTGAGTGTCTCATCAGGACCTTCATTTAGGCAACCCTCATAGAGCAACCATATAAACCATCAAGTGGTTACCAGGACCAGTCTCATCATGAAGAAAGACATAGCGAAGGCTAGCCTTGTATTTTGTAGACACTTTTTGATGTAAAACCTTGATTATTGATATGTATATACATTCATCAGTTGATTTTGATAGCCACTTGTAAATCTATTTTTGATGACATTTACACATTGATCTTGATTTTATATAATGACAGTCATATTTTTAGATACATATGAGATGTCTTGTTTTGATTATGATATAGTATTTTATTTTATTCTTATGTATTTATGGATGGATGTGTTACATTATGGATTTGTATCTTTATTGATGCATATGATATGATGTGATGCTATGTGATATGTAATGTATGATTTATGTTATGGATGCAATGTGATGGATGATTTATTCTCTTTTTCAGTATTTTTCTATATGACATACTATGGGATAGATGCATTTCTCTTTGTAATTTCTATGTGATGATGATATGTGATGATTATGACTACGCAAGATGTATGTATGCTAATGGTTTGTGGATGTAAGATGGATACATTATTATTTTTGTTTATTGTCATGATACCAAGTTAGCAAGAAAAGAAGATAGAAGAATAAGTTGAATAGATTAACCATTGATTTTTAGGTAGATTAAGAAGTCCAACAAGTCTATGATCCTTTGAGACTTTATTAGATGTATTGACATGATTGATGATTTTCTTGTTTTAGTGTTTGGGATACTTCATCATTTCATTCCTCATTTTTGATATAACACATAGTTACAATGCATTAAGGTATTGATAACCAAGATGATGTTGTACTTAATGTGATGGATTTTGACTTTGAAAACATATAAGATAATCCTTTCTCAAATCTTGACATATGAAAACCTTATTGGAATGTAGTTTAGAAGTTTAAAACATTTCAGACCAAAGCATACACAATAGTCAATAGTCTATTAAAAATGAAGTCCCTACACACAATAAAGAAAGTATTCACCAAGGTTATTTTACAAGAATATCCCATAAGCATAGAAAAAAAGAGATAATTATTAATGCCCCATTCCTTTCTCTCTAAATAATTTTGATAAACATCATCGAGAGGTGCCTAGAATGGGTCAAAAAGATAAAAAATAAGAAAATATTAGAAAAAATAGTCAATGTTATTTATATTTTTTGCCAAAGGGTTTGTGTTGTTTTGAGGATCCAAAATTATTTCCAATGATAATTCCCATTGTTGGAATGATATATCTGAGGACATGGTAGTGGATGTTGGCTATTAATTAGATGTTTTTTGAAAGGTCGTTGATATAAGGTTTGACTAAAATGTTTGATAATGATCAAGAGTTTAATTTTTACATTTAGGTTCATACTTCACAAATTTCCATGCTTGTTTCCACTTGTTTTACCAAAGGTTGATGATGAAAATCAGTTTATTATGAATGGAGGTTTATTGCATGTGAAACTGAAATGGGATGGATGGTATTGGAATTTTTGGAATATTTTATTGTTTTACATTTTTCCATGTTTTGAGGTTATTTTTGGTCTTTTGGGTATATTTGAATGTTTAGGATTTTTGAATATTTTCAAATGTTTTATTTTCTAGGTTTTAACCAAGACCTTAGAGGGACTAACCTATGGCCTTGGAGGCTTATCAAAGACTAGCCTTGCCTACATTATACACGTGGAGACCACGTAGTTCATCTAACTCTGACTAGTAACCATTTATTGATGAGATATGAGAATTGATGGATTGTCAATTTACTGTGATAGAATCCTAAGGATGGACCTAATGCATCTCAAGGGCACATCAGTAATGGCCTTGCCTATGTTCAAGCTTAGAGATGATGTAGCTTGACTGACTCTAACTAGTAACTGTTTATTGATGAGATATGAACATTGATGGATTGCCAATTTATTGTGATGGACTCCTAAGGACGGACCTAATGTGTCTCAGGGGAACATTAGTGATGGCCTTGCCTATGGTCAATCTTATAGATGATGTATTTTGACTACCATGTTTTTGTTTTTCTGACTTTTTGACCTATTTAGGGATTTTGGTGTGTTTTGGATGTTTTTGATTTTGACTTTACAACTTTTTTGATATTTTTGGATTTTTGATTTTGCAAGTGTTTTTGGATTTTGATGATTTTTAGAAAAAATATAACTTTGATCACGATGTCAATGTCACATTATGAGATACAAGACATGTATCAAGAGTTGTTTGAAAACTAGAGTGAAATATCCTACCCCAATGTCTAGCAATGTTTCATAGTTCAATGGACAAACCAAGATAGGTAATGTATATGTGAGGAGTTCAACATAGTTTTATCATGCTATATATGGGCTACGAGAATTATTGAGACAAAATGGTAAAGATATTTTCAAGAGCTTTCTATAAGTAGGGTTGATCTATATGCCGAACCTTTGTCAAGATAAAGATATGCTGGAATATTTGGATAAAGATGGATTAGATGGTTGGAGGGAAGATTGGATTTATCATGACAAGGATGAGATTCTTCCATTTGAAAAGGATCATATAGATGTTGGATTCTACTCATGATGCCTATTTTCTAGGTTTTCATCATATTACTTTCCCAAAGCATCACCAAAGTGGTTTTCACTAGAGGATGTTTTTTATTTTTACAAGTTTCTTGGTTTTTTGATTGTTTTGATTTTTTGGAAATTTTACCCTCATGTTGAACCACTTGTTGGTACTAATGTAGATGCCAGTGTCATACTACACCCACGATATCCTACTTGAATAAGTTTCTTTTCTCAAATACAAGCACTTGAATGCAAATTTTAAGAACTTTGATCTACCTTGTTGATACTTGAATTAATGTTGTTTATGTGCACACATCGTGATAGAGTGTCACCAAAATCCTTATGATGAAGAGTAGTTGCCAACATATGGTCAACGTGAGAATTGGATATCATGAATGAAGTGTACGGTGATATTGAAGAAGAAATATGAGATGGATTGGTCAATAGTTTGGAACCTATGATTCTTAAAACTTGGGAAGATGAGAAACTATGAGCTGATATGGTGATTTTCATGAAATTAGGACCAACCACTTGATATACCTTTTTCATCACTTGAAAATATTTCTTTTGTATTTGAAGATTTATTTGATGGATATGTTTCCCTTTTTGGATTTTCCCCATAGTGTCTTTTATTGATGGGGTATGCTTGGGATGATTTTATTTTATATTCTTTGGTATCCATTTGTATTTACTTTATCCTTTTTTCTTTACTACTTCATTTTTTTTTATGATATTCTCCTTGCTTTGATAGGAATATTTCTTTTTACGGTGGTCACAATTTATGTATGAGATGATAGGTGGATGATGATTCATGATACAACTAGTTTTAGTGTTGATAGAAGATGTTGATGATGCACAATCACTATAAGAATCAAGAATATCAATTTTTTCTTTCTCTTGTGTGGGGATTTCAAGAGTGGGAGAGCCTTGTTTTGGATGAAGAATGTCTATATACCCATCAAAAGAAAACATATCTTGGGTGATATTGAGGATATCTTTGGAGTTTAAAATGTTGGAAGATGCTCATCGGATCTTGATAAAACTTTAGGGAAGTGAGTTCTTCATCTTGACCTAGGGTAGAGAAACTATCACCCATGGGTTGGAAGATATTAGGAAAATCATGACAATGTTGTGGGGATAGGGTTTCTTGATCTTGACTTGATTTGGAGAAAATTTTGTTATCCTCAAGAGCCTCATCTTGAAATGATCCTTAGGTGGATGATACCATTGGATGTTGTGGTTGTATTGCTGATATGTGGTTGTCAATGATTCCAACACTATTAGCAATGGTGATTATGAAGGTTTTATATGTCGAGGATATTGAGAAAATTGTAATAAATATATTACAGGCAACCAGTGAAGCTGAGAAGGTCAAAGTGTTGGAAAGTGTTGTACACTAATAATCAGAAGGTGTGCATTAAAGGGTTTGTTGATGAGTCTATCTAGTATGTTGTTTGAAAGTTTCAATGATAGGCATCAAGAATCAAGGAAGTTATGAAGTTATATGTTTCTATAGTTATTCAGTTAATGTAGCAAGTGTTTCTAGAAGAAGCAAATGAAATTATGAAAATTTAAGTTGCTATGCATGTGCTTGTGACATTCATGGATGATTCTAGATTTTTCTCTATCCTTGCTACACATCCACATTGATTGGTGTGATCGTGATTAGAGATTTTTTTGATGTGTGCTCAAGTTTCCATGTTCTTGGCTGACATGATGGTGGTAGAATGTTGTGGATCCTCATGGATTAATAATTGATTGTTTGGCGTGTTCGAAGGTGTTTATTTGGGTCCTCACTATGTTGTGACAAACTTGTGTTGGCGCACATTAATATTTATTTATGTATTGAGGCCGACAGTTGTAATTTATTATTTATTTGTGGCCGACAGAGTAGTTGATGTAAATCCGTGTAGCGGATATATAAGAGTTTTTTTTCCCTCATTTTGTAGTATGCTCAATGTGTGTATGTGAAGTAAATGTGCGAATAAATATCAAATCATTCAAGAGAAGAGCATAGTGTGAAAGAGATTGAGCAGAGTGTGGAAGAGTTTGAGTAGAGTGTGTAGAATTGTTTTTGTGCCTAACTAAAACTGTCATTAGGCTTTTGTAGAAGCTAATTTCTTAGTTCAACCTCATTAGATGGATTTAATTTGATTTTCTTATGTAAGGAAGTGAGCCTTCCCTTTGAGCAGTGAGCTCTAGGTAGTGTGCCTAAATGCATGTGCATTCCTTATTTACTCTTCATTATACTTTTGATAGGGTATAATCTTGTGGACTAACATCCACCATGGTTTTCCCCTAACAGGGTTTTCACATATAAAATATTAGTGTTCATGGGTCTCTGATGTGTTATTAGTTTATGCTTGCATTGTTAATTATCAGATCTGGGATTAAAGGTTGATTAATGTTGAATAAGTCTTAATTCTGTAACAATTGATTTACCCCCTCTCAGTTGTCTATTCTTTCTTTGCCAACAGACACCTTGTTGAAAAATGACTCTTAACAACATTTAGTAGATAAGGATGATTCTTGTTTCTTCAAAACTTCTTCAATATGCCCAATCATGGACTCATATTAGAGAGGGATATCACAATCTGATACATACTTGATGCCATTATGTTATGAAATAATGGTAGACACTATTGATTGGTGTGGATTTTTTTTTTCAAATAGTATCTTGATGTATGTGTGATTCCTCATGTTATGATGCATAAAAAACATGAGTGTGTC
This sequence comes from Sequoiadendron giganteum, assembly GCA_007115665.2. NCBI lineage: Eukaryota > Viridiplantae > Streptophyta > Pinopsida > Cupressales > Cupressaceae > Sequoiadendron > Sequoiadendron giganteum. The sequence continues at coordinate 188,058,422 of CM021108.1, forward strand.
CTACCGCGGTATCTTGGGTATGGTTGACATTGTTTGGAGTTGATGCCTTTCCTAAATATTTTGTTTTTTCATGATCAGGCATAGGGTTTTTATAAATTTTGAGATTTTCATTCCTAGATTTTTTATTCTCCTTGTACAATAAGATCTTGGATTAGATTCTCAAGTCCAAAATATTTGTGTATTATGACCTTTATATCAATGAAATTCACAAAAAATATCTTCTCTATAGCTAGGAGGTTTAACTTGTGGCTCTTGATAATTCTTGAAATATGGGAGTGTGATAAGATTAGGCTATATCAACTTCTTCAACACATCTTCCATAGGTTCCCCTAAGAGATTAAATTATTGTTTAGGAGAATTTTTTGTTGTTTTTTGTCATTGGAACTAGTATATGGATAATTGTTCTTGGATTCTTGTGTGTTTTCTTATGTAAAAAGGGATCTTTCGTTGTTAAGGGCCCTAGGGATAAGCTCTCTGTATGATGTGACACAATGCATTTTCAATTGAAAGGATATATCTATGTCCACATTGGCAATGATGATCCCTATTTGTTGCTCTTGAAAATAGGACATTTTATTTTGATAGCTCTTTTCCTCCATCATTGAAGAAATTTGTGAAGGATTCACCCTTTTTTTGTTTGAGGGTGCATAAGTCTTCCAAGCTCACATTCATTTCTAGGTTTTAGGAGAAATGATCCATGAACTAATCGATTATGTCTTGGAAGGTTTGAATTCTAAGAGGTAAATGTGAGGACAAATCCATCACCATGCCTCCCAAATTACATGGGAAAAGGTGCATTAAATAGGAATCATTGTAAGCAAGTTCCATACATGTTATGTAAAACTCTTTCATATGATCCACTGGATTTATCCATCCTCTATATTTGACAAATTTTGGGACTTCAAATCTAGATGGGAAAGGTATCATCGTGATGCTTCTATTAAAGGGGTATGGGCACAAGTCCTTTTATGCATGTGGTTTCTTTGATTTCCCCATTCAGATGTCTTGGATTTCCCAGGTGAGTACCCTAATTTGTGATGAAAAATCGTCTTGTGGATTTGGTGGGGGAGAATATGTGTTATATTATGGGATGATAGATTATTTATAGGTGGTATTTTGATATGGGAGGTGTTATATGGTGTGTAGGGTGGATTTTGATATTGTGTAGATGATGGTGATAGTGGTGGAGGTGTGTATGCTCCTTGTACATTTGAGTTCTTGAGATATTTTGTTACGTGCTAACATACAATTATTAGGGATTGTAGTACAAGCCTTGTTTATTTTTTGTTGTTGTGCAAGAACTTGTTGTTAGTGAGTGTATTGTTGTGCTTGCAATTATTGGGCTTGTAATTGTTCTTGTTGTAATTGTAATTGGGGTTGTTGTTGTTGGGCTTATAATTGAGCCTATTTTTTGTGTGCAATCAAAGCCTATTATTGAGCTTATTGTTGTTATAAGGCTTGAGCTTATTGAACATTTTTGCAATGCTTGTTGATAGGCTTGTTGTGCTTGCAATGCTTGTCATTGGGATTTTTGTTGTTTCAAAGCTCAAGCTTGAGATTGTTGTTGTTGCGATGTTTGTTGATAGGCTTGTTGTTTTTGAAACATTATACTGTATTGGCTTGAAATGTTTTGATTTTGTGGAACGTGTGGTGGATTTTGATGGACTATGGTATGACTGATTTGTGGGTTGAGTTGATTGTGGGGTGGTTGATGTGTGATGATATTTTGAGGGTTGTTTTATGATATCACTCCTTGTAATATTTGAGATTGGGGTGAAGGAATGTAGCGTTGGGGTCCCATTTGATTTTACATTGCTTGGAGGACCAAAGGTTGAGACGGTTCCACTTGGTCTTGTGATATTAGTGGCATTCTTTGGATTTAGATCAATTGATTAGAAGGGTTCCCTTGTTGTGTTTAATTTGGGGCTAATGTGTTACCTTGGTTGATGAGATTTGTGACCAATGGGTTTCCTTGATTGGTGGGATTCGTGAAAAATGGGTTTGATGTGTTTTGTGGGTTGGTTTGAGTGGCTTGTGGAACTAATTGTTTTGATGTGTCAATTGGGGGGTTTGATATTTGACCTTGTTTGATGGTGTTCACTTTCCCTTGTTGTTCAACTTAGGGTACTTGGCTCACATGAATTTGTGTAACATTAGGAACATTTTGGGTACTTGTGGTGGTGGAAGAAGATGGTTGCACATGAAAAGTAAAGGCCATTGTTGTGTTATGTAATGTAAGTGGTATGTGTGGATATTGATGGTGTTTAGGAATGGTGGTGGAAGAATATGGTTGGGAACTAAATGTGGGTGTCCTAGATTTGGAGTGAGACCAAGGTTAGTTCCAAGTCAAGTTGCAAGCCTAGTAGTTAGAGGTTGACTTGGTGCAAGCTAGTAAGATAGTTGAATGATGGATTGAGTCACACCTTGTAACAAGGGTTGTGTGATGGAAGCCATATTTCCCAAAGTTTTTTTCTAATCATGTCTAAATCAAATGTTGAAGGGAGTTTATCTCCTTCCTTTTACAAAGCGAGAATGTATTGTGTAGTGTTCATTTTCATCAATGTGTTGATGGTATGGCCTGTTTCAGGATATTGTTGGTATTCAATAATTTCCTCTATGGTGAGCTCAAGTAGATTCTTCATAACATCTTCTACTTCATACCCCATGTCTAATGAAGTTGGTGGTAGATTTTGGGATGAGGTTGATTGGCTCCTAGGATTCAATTCTTGTTGGTTGGGATCACTTGTGGTAGATTTTTATTTTTTTATCCATGTTTCTCTTGTGTTGTGGTCTTGTTGTTATCATAAATTATGGATCAACTATGGGAGAAGTGTGTTGGGTTTTATATTGTTGGAATTCTCTACTTGATTCAAATTTTGATAAAAGTGATCCCATAAAGTTTTTTGGACCAATGATGTGTGTGGATGATGAAAGGGGTGAGTGATATGGATGATGAACTTCTAAGCTTTGGAAAACACTTTAGACTAAAGGTTTGATGTTTGATTTTTTGGATGAAGATGCTAATGAACTTTGTTAGTCTAAAGGTAGACTTGTGACCTTTAGGATAGACTTGTTCAAAATAATTATGGCTAACTTAACTAAATGTATGAAAAGGGACTCATTTACACACATATAGATAAGCTATGGGATTTGATTGATGATAACCTAAGTCTAGAATGTTGTTGTGTCCAAAGTTTCAATTTTTTTTGTGAGGTGATATGTCAATTTTTTTGAGATGGATGGGATGATTGATCCTAATGTTTTAAGAGGGAATTTGTTTAAAAGATTAAGGTAGTGAAAAATATTCTTTACCATTGGAGTGATAAACCTAAGAACTCAATGTTTGGCAATACATTTCCCTGTTTTCACTTTATCGCTTGGAAGTCAAGGTGTTTTAAAAATAATCCCAATGTGTGGTGTGTTCAATTGATTTAAACATTGATTAATGATATTATGTTTTTACCACATTCAAATGTCTCAATTGGTCTCAAACTAAATGTCTATGAAAAGGAAAATTGTTTCCCAAAAAAGCTTGACATTGTGGAAATCAAATAGATAAGCCATAGGTCCCTAGGTTAACCTTGGAGTAATGTGAATTGATATATGAGCCCAAATATTATGAAGAACAAAGATATTTTTTTGGAAAAAATAAGATATCCTTAAAGATATGCAATAATATAGAGTTTTTCAAAGCTATTCACACTAACTAAAGGGTTTGAAATTTTGAATAACATGTTGATGTTTGTTTGAGTTGTTTTGAAACCAAGCAATGTACTTACTAACTCAATGGGTATGGGAGATGTTTCACAAGTCTTCCTCCAAAAGACTTACTAGCTGGGCTCAACACAATCATTCACTTTACAAACTAGAGGAATATAGGTACATCACTTCTTAGTAGTCTTACCTCACCCTCGAAGGAATGGTGTTATATGAATCTATAGAGGAGTCAAATAGGAAAGGTATAGGAAATATACCATCTTGACATGCCTATCTTTTTATAGGATAATTAACTCTTAAGCTTTACACCTCGAATATAAATCGAATGTGGTAACTTCTCAAAACAATGCTATTCTGATGCACTAGCTCAAATAATGTTTTAGAAAACTTGGTTGGCCTCTAGACAAAGTTTTAGTGAAATCGTGAACATAAGGGGTATAAACCATATGTAAGCTACTTAAAGCTTTAGACATTCCTGCACAACTCATACGTTTAAATGAGGATTAGGCATTGCCATGTTACCATGCCCCTGATATAAGCTACTTTCTTTCAATTTCACAAAATTTATATAGCTCATCGGTAACGTTCTTTTAGAGTCACTTATATGAGTTCTCCATTGTGGGATGTATCTCATTAGTAGCCCCTTATCTAATAAAGACAAGAAAATGTTATTTCTCTTTAACCAATATTTCACAAAGTGCAAGGGGAGAGGATACATAGCATGTTCTTGGGGTGACTCAATTTTTTTTAAAACTTAAAGTGTTTATTTTCACCCAAGATTGCATGAATTACAAGGGGAGTGGATATGCACTAAAATATTACATAGGCATGGAAAGTACATATACACTCATTCTATTTAAATCTTCAAATAGAATGATGACTTCATTCTAATAGCACAAAATTGAAGTATAATTTGTTTTTGTTCAATTTTAAACCAAAATCACAATGGTGAGGATGTTTTGGTTCAATTTTAGCTAACTTTGAAAGATCATAGCATGAAATACATAGCATATGTTGGGTTACAATAAAGATCAAATGATATTTTTCTCCTTCACTTCAAGATTTTATGCTTCTCCTCAAACTTGCAAAATCACTTAGCCTTAAAGAAAAAAAATTAGGAGTCAGTAAATGATTAGAGAGAAAATTAAATTAAAAATTCAAAGTAGACATAAAAATATTAACTCTTTATTTTACCTTGTAATAGCACTGCTAGGCCACAAAAGTGCCACTTTGTCAGATTGCAATAGTGCCACAATATGTCAATAGTGCTACCATTTTTCAATATCACTACTCTGGTGAATTTTAATAGTGCTTCTCTATTGAACCTATGAAAGAACCAAAATGGTCAATAGAACTACAATATCAAAAGTGTGCCTCTATCTGAAAAGGAAAAAGCACCACCATAAAGCAATAGTGCTAATATAAAGCAATAGCACAATTGTATATAAAAAGCATCGTTGTGAAGAAAAAGAATCACTCTTGTAAATTTTAAAAGTGTTGCCTTGCATGCAACCTCCAATTCATAGGAAACTCAAGCTAAATTCATCAAATTTTGTTAGTTCTACCCTCCTTCTAGTACTAGAATATGAGAATGATCATAACCTATGCTAAACCTATATGAAATATACTAAATAAACCAATAAATAACTAGTTACATCAAACTCCTAATGAAATACTTCAAAACATCAAATAAATAAGTCATTTAAACATAAAAAACAAGAAATGATTAAAGGAAACTAGTCTAATGATTCAAACCTCATCCTAGTGGGGTATTGGTGCTACATTAATGTGGAATATTATCCCTTTCCCAATCCCTTAGTTGAAACAAGCTTTTAAACAGATTCCATGGATGAATATTGATGAAAATGGATGTAAACTAAGCTAAAATGATGCTAAATGCTAAAGATGGATTCAAATGGATGAAAGTGAGTATGCAAATGTGAAACATAACTTTTCTTAAATGGAAGTGGAACCATTTTTCAAATTAATGAGGAGCATTTATAGGAGAAAATGACTAGTGACTCAATGGCCAAGATTGATTTGATCAATTAGTGGATTTGAAGCAACGAGAGGTGAAGGCTTGGATAAAGGATTCTCATCAATGGATGAGAATGCAAGTTGAAAAGGATCAAGGAGTTAATAAATGGATCTCATTGATTCAAAGAAGCACACTTCCTAAAATTTCGGAAGTTGTTAGGAAGTTTGTTACAAGAATATTCTAATTCAAATGGAGGAATATTCCCTTGCAAGTGGGAGGGTTTGGGAAATTTTCCATTTATATAATTATTATTATTTTAATTGTGCAAGATGAGTGAATTTAAAATTCTCATTAAATAATTAACTTATTTAATGAAAGGGGGTTAAATGACATTTAATTGAATAATTACGATTACTTAATTAAATGAGAGGACATAAGAAATTTAATTAAATAATTTGCATCACCTAATTAAATAAGATGAAAAATTAGCATGAAAGGGGGTGAATTAGCCAAATAATATTGATCATTTGATTGATAAATGATAGTGATAAATTTAATTAAATCATGAATATTATTTAATTAAATGATTGAAAAGACGTGATTTTGGATGAAATGGTTTTAGCACTTAGATTATGATGTGCAATATTAAGTGTCTACATCCTCTAATGGGAAAATTTCAAATTTTTGATTTATAGATGTGCCATGTCAAGGGGCTCCAAATAGTTGGATCTGGTAGAAATTTGAATACTAGCCAAAGAATCACAAACAAACAGGCCAGTGTAGAGGACATGGCATGTAAGCACTCCCCCAAACATGTTGGATAGTGGGAAGGGGTTTTCATACTAGAAGAGACTTATATTCTATTGCCAACAACCAGAATAGGTTAAAAATGGGGACCTACAAACACATTTTCAAAGAAATGGGATTATAGGAGGAATCCTGTGACCTTTCCCAAAAATATCTCCCTTCTAACACCAATTCCTTATAGTATCTCCTCCAATCCTCCTTTACCATGAAAACTATGATATCAAAATCCTACTCAAAAACTTGTTAGGCAGTATAACAAGGAGAAGTCATTCCTTAATTTCAACAAAAGGATTTCAATCTGACGCCCCAACTACATCAAAAGGTTGAGAAGTTGCTAGAAAAGAAACATAATAGGGTTTCAAAAATAAAACAAAAAATAATAGGCAACATCTAGTTGACATTCTTAGATGAATGTCTCAACTATAAGATCAAGGAGCTTTGAGAAAGAGCTATTATTCATAAGTTTTGGAATTTTAACCCTACCAAAAATATTATGATTAAATGGGTAGATGAAAATTGGGTGGAAGTCAATGTAATTTTTTACATAGATTAGGGTAAGGGGTTTCTTATTGCTATTTTTTTTCCCAAACAAGCAAGGGATGTTGTCTTCAAAGTAAAGATGTGGATTCTATAAGGTGTAGGATTACATGTGCAGCCCTAGATCCCCAAATTTAATCCTTCACCTATTGTCATAAATTTTGTGTCATTTAGGGTCCAAATTCAAACCCTACCACTTGAATATAGAGACCTACAAATAGTGGAAACCCTGTAAAATTAGATGGGTATTTTCATGAATCATGATCAAATTTTTTTTGATAAAAGTGAAACCCTTGTTCTGTTATGTTCTCTATTAGATACCACTAAACCTTTACCATTAGATTTTCAAATCCACTTTAGAAATTGGAAACAGAGACATGAAATTTTTCTAGAAGGAAATGAAATTATATGTCATTCCTATCATCTAATGATACATCCCAATATAGGATGTTCATAGTATATGACAAATCTTTGGAGGCCTATGAGGATCAAGAAAATATAATATTTGATAAAATAATCCTTGTTAAACATGACTTTACCTTATTCCTAGAGATTTCTTCACTGGTCAATGAGGCAACAATAAATAGTAATGAGGATTCAGAGGAAAGTTTGTTTTCAAATATAATAAGAGACAAGGTCCAGACGAAAGTCCAATTGGAAGAGGATCTCTCTCCTTTAAATATCATCTTTATAACAAGGAAAATGAAGCTTTAACATAGTTTCCTATGCTAAACTCTATGAATCTAATAGAAAAATATAAAATATCATTTATTACACCTTGGGGAATATTTTGTTGGGTAGTAATTTCATTTGGATTAAAAGTGTTGGAGCAACATTTCAAAGAGATGAAATTAATCTTTAACAACTTCATACATAAAATTATTGAGGATGATGTTGACAACACGTTAAGATCATATTGAAAACCTCTAGAAAATCTCTTTGTGAATTCAAAATATAACGTGAGATTGAATTCTAAGAAATGTATCTCTAGTATGGATAGAGGAAAACTATTAGGTTTTATAGTGTCAAATAGAGGCATTGAAGTGGAAAAATAAGATCAATGTAATAATAAATATTCCACCCTCTTAAAAAATTTCTAATCTACATAACTTATAAGGAAATATTTTGAATATCGATCATTTTATAACATCATTGGGAGATTAGACACTTCTCTTTACTCAAATACTAAATAAGGAAACTCACTTTAAATCGAATGAGGAATATCAAAAAGTATTCCAAGATCTAGAACAATATTTAGCTAATCATGTTATCTTACAACCAATAACATCAGGACATCCCTTAATTATTTACACTTTTGTGTCATCAAATTCTCTTGTAGCATTGTTAGCACAAAAATATTTGAATGGTAAAGAACATCTTGTCCACTACATTAATTGATTATGAGACATGACACACAAATATATAAATTTTTTTGGCTCTTATGTTTCTAGTGCAGGAGCACCCATAAGTTACCATAGGTTGTCTAGAAGGTCATGTCTTGGGAAATTTTTTTACGCCAACTTATCAATCTATTCATGTTCATTTATGTTTGTGCCTTAGTGGAATTTTTGATTGGGTGTTGATCTGATGAAGGTCATGTTGACCATTGAATAGGCTTAAGGGTTTTGCTCAAGTGAGGTTTAGGACCTTTTTAGACCTTTTTAGGAGTTTCTTTTCAAAATTTTGAAAATAAAGCTCAATGGAAGCTACAAGTGCCCTAAGAGAGTCCAAAGGTGAGGGTAACTGATTTAGAGACCCTATTTAAGGGTGACCTCGACATGGGAGTCAGGTTGGAAGCATTTGAGTTTGTATTGAAGTTTTGAATTCAAGAAAGCAATTGTGTTTTAGTGTGAATTTTTTGGTTTTTACCTTGAAGTGGTGTGTTAATGGATTGATCATGGCACTGTTATGTGTGTAGGATGTAGTGTAAGTGTTATTCAAGCATTGTGTGGTAGTAGTTAGCTTCTTAGTTCAATTTCAAGCATTGTATATGTTGGTGTTTAAAATAACAACCCAGCTAGAATTTGTAATTCTTTAAGAGATAGCCAACCTCTATATTGAAGAACAACAAAGACTAGTGGCCAACTGATAGGAAATGGAATGGATACACATTTCCCCTACACTTCAGGCTCTGTAAGACATAGGGGGTAACCCTTTAGCAATATCAAACAATCTAGACACACAAGTAACATGATATTGCTTAACAAATGATGCTCTCATAGAAATATGTGAGAAACGTAAAATATCACTTAACATTGGCAAGATATTGAATGAATTTCATCAATTAGCATGGAGAACATGACAAACACAACTCAGCAAAAAAAAATTGAAATGGTTTTTGATTTAAAGAGTTGGGACCAAACTAAAAACAATAGAAACATGATAATGGACCAGTGCCATAAAAATGGGCTATGGATTCATATAATTAGCATTCATCTTTCAGTGTTGAACATGCTCTGAAGGTCTTGCAAATGTTGTCACATTATGACAACTAGACCACTGAAGCTTTATTTGATAATTCTTCTTATGAATCCACCTGAAACATAACACTCCTGCCACATTTGTTAAAGCAATTACACTATCCCTGAACAATAGGCAATAATAAAAGTAGATTGTGCTTTATTAAAGCAGTTACACCATTCATAGAATAGAAGGCAACAACAGATATAACTCAAATGCAACAAATGTGCATGAATAGATTCAGACAATCTTATTATTGAATCTAAAACAACATTACAATTCAGCCATGGAGACAATTATCAGCTAAAATAAACATAACAGAATAATTCAGAACATACACTTTCAAATTAAAAATGACTAACATTTATATTTCCTCCTAGCTTTACAATCTACCCATAGCTTCTGCTTGACATGCAGAGCTTTCAAAAATTGGAACCCTTTACAATGAGAAGAGAAGAGAAGAAATAGAAAATAGAAGGAAACAGAAGTAGCCCTAGAACTGATCCGAAAATGTCATCTGGAATCTTCCTTTACCGTTGATCAACAAATCTGCAAAAGAATCTCTCCTCTCTCTTCCCACAACAAACTTTACCTCTCAAAGCTGCCTTTTCCCATCATTGCCCAACAACAAAAAATCTGCCCATGTGGAGAATCTTCAAATTTTATCCAGCTGCTCTTTCTTGTGAAAATTTTGTTTCAGCCTTTTATTTCCTGCAATTTTAATTCCCAGCACATACTTTCCAATAAAATGAATAAAAAATTCACTTTATACAAAGTCTCACAACTCTCCCAACAAATAAAATATTTGGCAAAGTGAATATTTACTCACTTTATAAATTTATCCCCATCTTGCATTTTACAATAAAATATGCCTGGCAAATAAAAAATTTATCCATGCCTCATTTAAATATTTCATATTTGAAATATTTTACATTTTAATTTCTCGGGTGAATTATTTTACTTCTAAATGAAATTTGCCTTTTAAATATTCACCTGGTTGCACTATGGAGTAAATATTTAAAATTTTACCCATTAAATAAAATGAAAGCCCTTTAAAATTTCCCAGGACCCACCTCTGTTTCACATCCCAAACATGTAACTTTATTAATTTTTTTGAAATTTAATAAAAACAAGCTCCTCCCGTGTTCTCGTGCACCTCGCGAGCTTTTGTCCTTCATCAACATCATCCTCGAGAGGTCCGCGAGAATGCCCTAATTTTGATTTTTCATTCTTCCCTATTTGCTTCTCATTTCTTCATGGCACTTTAATGGATGCCATTACCTATTCTTAACACCCGCGCCATGCTCATTCAAACTGCTCGAATCTCTCCTCCAAGCTCCCTCCTATGCAAGCCATTCACTTTGTTTCTTTCCCACATGGCGCAAGCCTCCCTCCGCTCTTTTCCATCCTCGGGCTTCTCCTCTTTGTCAGGCCGTGCCCCATCCATCCTTCCTCTCTCCATTTCATGGGCCTTCCAGCTTCCATACATGCTAGCCTCCTTGACATGGCGTGGGCCTAGTCATCCTCCCATTGCTGTACCTTGATGGATTTCCATATTCAATGTTTGCAAAGGCCTCCCTCCTGGCTGGCTATGGGTTCTATGGTATTTTCCTCTTGATGGCGGGCCTCCCCTCACTGGTCATGCATCCTTCTCCTCACCTTGGCGCGGGCCCTCTCATCTCTCCCCTTTTTCAGGCCACGCCCTAAACTGGTTGCACCTGCCTCTGGACCGGTCCCTTCACCACTACTTGCTGTGCAGGCTCCCTCCTGCACTGATGGATGTTCTATCCTTGTCTAGCATGGGGTATCATCATTGGCCGGCTATGCTAGAAAGTCTATCCTAGTCTTCCATCGAGCTCCCCCACACCATCTGAAACTATGGTCCCTTGTTGGCACCCTCCTTTCATTGGTACGAGCTTCTCATTGCTGGTGCACGGGCTCTTCATTGACTATGATGCACCCATCCCCCTCCTTGCTTTGATGCACCCACCCTGTCACTTGCAGTCATGCCTCCCTCATCACTAGTTGCATTGCCTTACCTGCCAATGTGCTCATCAATTCACTGTTCTCTCCTTCGGCTGAACCCCTAAAAGGGTTGCTAGATTCAAAGATTTAGCATGATTTTGGCTGATGACCTCTTGAAATGGCAACAATACTTGGACCTAAAGCCAAGCACATGGTATTGGATAAAATTGAAGCCTCCACTCTATATCACAGACTTGTGAGTTGCCAATAGACCATTTCATTATCTCTACAAAATTCAGGCAATCCAACATCAAACTAAACATAAAACTCACCAAATATTAATGCCATAAATGCTTTTGCAACTACCATACATGTTAATTAGAACACTCATGAGAGAAAACTATGCAGTTGCTCAAATAGTTGATTAAAATATTAACAAGTATTGTGACATTATCCCATAGTGAATAACACTATCCTCAAACTGTGATAAAACTTCCCTGACACTTGATGAATCTTTGGAACTGAGTGAGGCATGTCGGGTCCTCAAATGGGCCCGACCTAAAATTTTTCATTTTCAAACAAGTTTTACCCTGAAACAGTCTGATACTGCCTTTGGAATACTTCTGGAGTTGAAAAATGAATTGGGTCTACAATCAAAATCAGTTTTTCGACACTTTTGGAAAATGGGCAAAACAGGCCAAGTTGGCTCAAGAATCAATTTGAGAAATTGGTCAAACAACCTCATGAAACAATAAAAAATTGCAAAAGCATATAGTCGTTAGATCCAAAATTATAGTGCAAAAGATGGCTCAGAGAAATCAATTACGAGGAACCGGATATTAGTAGACAAAGTTGCTCAGTTGAAATTTTCTGAAACAACAGCAGTTCTGAACCAACACAAGCTGATCCAACTACCCATTTATAAAAATAGCAAATCAACTCCTGGCGAACTACCATCAAACATGGTGGAAAATTTAGGTACCCTAAGCATGTGTGCAAAAGGAATTTTCCTAAAAAATCACCGATCAAAATTTATTGATGGTCGAAGTTGGCCTCTCAGAAAGGTTGTCAAGAATGTAGCTGCAAAACAGAACAAACTGCATTTGGTTTCGATCTGCTAAAAATAGCAAATCAAATCATGAAGTTCTGCAAATTGACATCCGAGATCATGTTGATATGGGGAATATGGAACAACATTCATTCTGACATGACAATGAACTTGTTGCAAAAACCAAGCTCAAACAAGAAGCTATTTCACAACCGACAATCTGCAAACAACAGAACAGTGCAAAAACCCTCCAGCTTCACTTTTCGAAATGCTATCAGAACTTATCATGGGAAGCTAAAATTTGACATGCCTACTCACATAGGTCAACTGAATATGTTTGCAACTGGATTTTGCACGACAATCAACATGCTTTAAATTATAAGCCTCCAAAATGGGTTAGTTAGGATTGATTCTTTAGGTGCACTTCTGAAAGTGCAGAAGCAAAATTTTGAAACAGGCATCTCAAATTTGTAAAAATTGAGAGTGCTAATAGTGGCTCCGACTAGAGATGTATGCACCCTATGGGCATAGCAAGATCCTGGATCTTTGGAGAGTAGACCAAATGTTGTTTTTGATAGGTGTCGTCAAACTGCTCCCCTATTCAACTTTCATTTTTTCAAGTTCATCTGATGACCCCGAGTCACCAAATGAGAAAATGAGGATTAAAATTTACCTCTGTCAAACACTAATCTATTAAAAGAGCTGATCTCCCTCCATATATGTTTTCTTCTGTCATACCATAATAACATATGTGACCTTCTTACAAGCAGATGAATGTGGTGACCACTAAAATTTACCTGATTACAAACATTGCCACTGACATTTCTCACAACTTTTCTGAGTAAACCGCTGCCAATACAATCTCTGTCATTCTTCATTGTATACTCTATCTTAAATTGAAGGGATTTCATCATCACATGACACATTTGTGCTATACTCATCATATGAAATATGCTCAGATTGAAAATAACATTTCATGTTATTTATCTCATTGTCATGTTCTACAAAAATACCTTCCAGCTAAACTATAAACTGAAAAAGTTCAAACTCCTTCAAGTAACTGACACCAAGATGTTCAACCTTACCTACAACACCTGTTTGAAATGGAAAAAATTCATAAGAGGTGCCCTCAAGGAGTTCATCAAATTGTTCATTTGCTTGCTCAAGACTACATTCCAACCATGTGTGAAATGCATCATTGGAACTCTCAGCAAAGAGTGGGTTATTCCTCCACCAATAGGTTTTATCATTTGACATCTCTAGTGAAGGTGGAGGCTCATCAAACAATGGATTCTCCATTATATTTATTTTTGACATATGAGCCTCAACCTCCTTAACCTGAAGGTCCAAATCCTTCAAGTCATCTTTGCACTCACACTCATTGCAATCACTAGAAGAGCAGATAGACACATCTTCAAATTCATTCCCATCCTCAGATTGTTCAGTACACACATCTGACATTTCTGCCATATCCACATAATCTAGGAGTGAAATCATATCCCCCACATCTTGCATACTAACATCATCTGCATGTAATATAAAACTTTCCAAGTCTACTTTATTCAAGCTAGTATGGCTAGCATAAGAAAAATCAACATGATTTTCAACCTTGGTAATATTGTAAACAGGATTACATGGTTCTAACACATTGAATGATGAATTCATTATCTCATCATCACTTTTATCATCAAACAAATTACCAAATTCAATAGAACCATAGGACTCCAGATGGACCCTCTCTGTGATCTCATCACTAGAACAACCAATAGTTTCATTACATAATGTGATATGCCATGCATCTGAAAGTGTTTCCATCTCTGTTTCAAATAAATAGTCATGAGGAGCAAAAGAATAAATAGGTTCATTACCTTCTTCATCATTCCCATCACAAGATGACTTATCATTGCACAAACCATGCTCAGACTCCTCAGAGTAGGTTCTTGAAATTTCATCTTCAATGTCTTGTTCACTAACTTGAAAAAGAATGTTATCAACATTTCTATCATCTTCACAAAACCAAAATAGGACATGGAAAGATGCCTTGTATCTCTTTCATTTCTTCATCACACAGGATATTGCAAGAAAACATTTCATGCATATTCACTTGTTCATCATACCATGTATCTTCTTCTTCATTACTTCTACAAGGATCAGCACATGTGTTGATCGTAAACTGATTGCAGTTAATGTCCTCATTCATACAACAAATATATTCATTTTGAGACACTATATTTTGTGCAAATTGTGATGATGGAGAAATTGAAGCAACAACATCATTACCCTCTTGACAAGAACTTTTACTAGCTGATCCACGAGTTCCTTTCTCTTGAGTTGTGTTAGGATGACCAACACTCACAACCCTATGTCCTTTCATCATTGAGAACCTCAAATTTTTCTCAATATCAAAAGCCATTTGATATGCTTGGAGCAGGGTTGTAGGATCTTTATCCCTCAATAGATAACTCATCTTTTTGTCAAATGCTCCTAGGTACATGACCAAACACTCATCATCATTTGGTCTTATGTTCTCCAGGATCTCTCTTATGATCATTGAAAATTTGAGATTAAAAGATGGGACTAACTCATCTTTTCCTTTCTCCATGTTCATGAACCTTTTCCTTATCAGAACAGGGTTAATCCTTTCTCCAAACTGTTCCATGAACACTACCTTGAGCTCTTCTCATGAATGAATGGAAGAGGCTGGTAAATAAGAGAACCATTCTCTTGCATCTCCTCTCAAGGACTGAACAAATAATCTCAGGATCACATCCTCATGATCAATCTCAAAATCATCCATCACATTTCTAAACTCTTGCAAATGTTTAAGTGCTAATTCTGCCTTATCACCAATAAACCTTGGTAACTTATTTCTGACTTTAGCTGGAATGTCATTTGGGTAACCACAAAGGTTACTGAAATTGATGGCTCTGTACATTCCAGTGCTAAAAAATCTTTGACAATCTGGTTGGGACTGATCACAAACCACAGTTCCATCTAGAACCATACTAAGGTGCATGTATTGAGGCATCTTGATATGCCCTTTTCAAATTTTACATATCAACTCTACAGTTGATCATTCATTTCCCTATTTCTACCTTTCATAACAATCTTAGAATACCATAATGCATAATTCAATATGCATTTACACATAAGATCTATTTAGTGGGAAAAATTAAAACAAACATACTTCTCCAACAAGATACATAGGTTGCAAATTACAACTCAGAAGTATGCAAACAGAGTATTACTGATCTTTCCCTCTTTTAGTGCTAATCACTCAATAGGGAACTCAAGTTTTTCCTAAGATGTTCAAATATGGTTTTCATATACAATTTTCTTGAAAACTAAGAATGAAAAATACCTGGAAACTTTTCAGTTGTTGCAAATTGTCTTCCTGACTAGTAATATTTGTAGATCTAGAACTTTCTTTAAATTTTCAACAGGTTCTATTAACAGAGTCTCCACCTCTTTTCACAGAGGACTGAACTTCAAGCAGTATGAAGTTCTTTTACAGTTAAACTTCTTTCTGAGTTCCTTTCCACCAACAGAGCACCACAGATTACAAAACTGTTCAGGTTCACTGCAAATAATTCTTCTCCAAGGTTGAAATCCTTCAAACTTGAACAAATTTAGAATGACAAATAATTTGACTCTATGCACTGACTCTTAAGGCTAGATTCTGCAATTAGAATTTCCTCAAATTCTCCCCAGCAGAGTCGCCATTCTGTTGGTGACTTGGATGGGAAAATAGTTCAATAATGTGCAACCTCTGGTTACAGAAATAATTCAACACTTTAATGACTCTACAACAACACCATCTGCAACCAAAACTTCTGAGTTCATCCCTAGCAGATTCACCATTCTATTGGTGTTTAAAATAACAACCCAGCTAGAATTTTTAATTCTCTAAGAGGTAGCCAACCTCTATATTGAAGAACAACAAAGACTAGTGGCCAACTGATAGGAAATGGGATGGATACACATTTCCCCTACACTTCAGGCTCTGTAAGACCTAGGGGGGTAACCCTTCAACAATATCAAACAATCTAGATACACAAGTAACATGATATTGCTTAACAGATGATGCTCTCACAAAAATATGTTGAGAAACTTAAAATATCACTTAACATTGGCAAGATATTGAATGAATTTCATCAATCAGCATGGAGAACATGACAAACACAACTTAGCAAAATAGATTTGAAATGGTTTTTGATTTAAAGAGTTGGGACCAAACTGAAAATAGCAAAAACATGATAATGGACTAGTGCCATAAAAATGGGCTATGGAGTCATATAACTAGCATTCATCTTTCAATGTTGAACATGCTCTGAAGGTCTTGCAAATGTTGTCACATTATGACAACCAGACCACTGAAGCTTTATCTGATAATTCTTCTTATGAATCCACCTAAAACATAACACTCCTGTCACATTTGTCAAAGCAATCACACTATCCCTGAACAATAGGAAATAATAAAAGCAACTTGTGCTTTATTAAAGCAATTACACCATTCATAGAATAGAAGTCAACAACAAATATAACTCAGATGCAGCAAATGTGCATGAACAGATTCAGACAATCTTATTATTGAATCCAAAACAACATTACAATTCAGCCATGGAGACAATTATTAGCTAAAATAAATATAACATAATAATTTAGAACATACACTTTCAGATTAAAAATGACTAACAGTCATATTTCCCCCTAGCTTTACAATCTACCCATAGCTTTTGCCTGACTTGTAGAGCTTTCAGAAATTGGAACCCTTTACAATGAGAAGAGAAGAGAAGAAATAGAAAATAGAAGGAAACAAAAGCAACCTTAGAACTGATCTGAAAATGTCATCTGGAATCTTCCTTCATCGTTTCAACAAATCTGCAAAAGAATCTCTCCTCTCTCTTTCCACAACAAACTTTACCTCTCAAAGCTACCTTTGCCCATCATTGACCAGCAACAGAATATCTGCCCATGTGGAGAATCTTCAAATTTTATCCAGCTACTCTTTCCTGTGAAAATTATGTTTTAGCCTTTTATTTGCCGAAGTTTTAATTCCCAGCACATACTTTCCAATAAAATGAATAAAATTCACTTTATACAAAGTCTCACAACTCTACCAGCAAATAAAATCTTTTCCAAAGTGAATATTTACTCACTTTATAAATTTATCCCCATCTTGCATTTTACAATAAAATATGCCTAGCAAATAAACAATTTATCCGTGCCTCATTTAAATATTTCATATTTGAAATATTTTACATTTTACTTTCTCGGGTGAATTATTTTACTTCTAAATGAAATTTTCCATTTAAATATTCACTCGGTTGCACTATGGAGTAAATATTTAAAATTTTACCCATTAAATAAAATGAAAGCCCTTTAATATTTTCTGGGACCCACCTCCGTTTCACATCCCAAACATGTAACTTTATTAATTTTTTTGAAATTTAATAAAAATGGGCTCCTCCCGTGTTCTCGCACACCTCGTGAGGTCCGTGAGAATGCCCTAATTTTTATTTTTCGCTCTTTCTTGTTTGCTTCTTGTTTCTTCCTGGCACTTTAATGGATGCCATTGCCTATTCTTAACACCCATGCCATGCTCATTCAAACTGCTCGGATCTCTCCTCCAAGCTCCTTGCTATGCAAGCCATTCACTTTGTTTCTTTCGCACATGATGCAGGCCTACCTCAACTCTCTACCATCCGCGGGCTTCTCCTCTTTGTCAGGCCGCGCCCCATCCATCCTTCCTCTCTCCATTTCATGGGCCTTCTAGCTTCCATACATGCTGGCCTCCTCGACATGGCGCGGGCCTGTGCATCCTCCCATTGTTGTACCTTGATGGATTTCCATCTTCAATTTTTGCACAGGCCTCCCTCCTAGCTGGCTATGGGTTTTATGGTATTTTCATCTTGATGGTGGGCCTCCCCTCACTGGCCACACATCCTTCTCCTCACCTAGGCATAGGCCCTCTCATCTCTCCCCTTTTTCAGGTCGCGCCCTAAACTGGTTGCACCTGCCTCTTGACCGGTCCCTTCACCACTACTTGCTGCGCAGTCTCCCTCCTGCGTTGATGGATGTTCTATCCCTGTCTAGCGCGGGGGTATCTTCACTGGCTAGCTACGTTGACAAGTTTGTCCTGGTCTTCCATCGAGCTCCCCCACACCATCTGAAACTATGGTCCCTTGTTGGCACCCTCCTTTCATTGGTACGAGCTTCTCATTGCTAATGCATGGGCTCTTCATTGATTGTGATGCGCCCATCCTCCTCCTTGCTTTAATGCACCCACCCTATCACTTGCAGTCATGCATCCCTCATCACTGGTTGCATTGCCTTAGCTGCCAATGTGCTCATCAATTCACTTTTCTTTCCTTTGGTTGAACCCCTAAAAGGGTTGCTAGATTCAAAGATTTAGCATGATTTTGGCTTATGACCTCTTGAAGTGGCAACAATACTTGGAACTGAAATTGAGCACATGGTATTGAATAAAATTGAAGTCTCCACTCTATATCACAAACTTGCGAGTTGCCAATAGACCATTTCATTATCTTTACAAAATTTAGGTAATCCAACATCAAACTAAACACAAAACTCACCAAATATTAATGCCATCAATGCTTTTGCAACTACCATACATGTTAATAAGAACACTCCTGAGAGAAAACTATGCAGTTGCTCAAATAGTTGATTGAAATATTAACAAGTATTGTGACATTATCCCATAGTGAATAACACTATTCTCAAACTGTGATAAAACTTCCCTGACACTTGATGAATCTTTGGAACTGAGTGAGGCATGTCGGGTCCTCAAATGGGCCCGACCTAAAAAAATTTCATTTTCAAACAAGTTTTACCCTCAAATAGTCTGATACTACCTTTGGAATACTTTTGGAGTTGAAAAACGAACTGGGTCTACAATCAAAATAAGTTTTCTGACACTTTCGGAAAATGGGCAAAACAGGCCAAGTTGGCTCAAGAATCAATCTGGGAAATTGGTCAAACGACCTCATGAAACAATACAAACTTGCAAGCATATAGTCGTTAGATCCAAAAGTATAGTGAAAAAGATGGCTTAGAGAAATCAATTATGAGGAATCGGATATTAATTGGAAAATTTGCCCAGTTGAACTTTTCTAAAATAGCAGCAGTTCTGAACCAACACAAGCTGATCCAATTGCCCATTTATAAAAATAGAAAATCAACTCCTGGCGAACTGCCATTAGACACAGCGGAACATTTAGGTACCCTGAGCACGTGTGCAAAAGGAATTTTCCCAAAACATCACTGATCGAAAGTTATTGACGACCGAATTTGGCCTCTCAGAAAGGCTGTCAAGAATGCAGTTGCAAAACAGAACAAACTGCATTTGGTTTCGATATGCTAAAAATAGAAAATCTGATCATTAAGTTCTGCAAATTGACATCTGAGATCATGTTGATATGGGTAATATGGAACAACATTCATTCTAACATGAAAATGAACTCGTTGCAAAAGTCAAGCTCAAACAGGAAGCTATTTCACAACCGACAATCTGCAAACAGTAGAACAGTGCAAAAACCCTCTAGCTTCACTTTTCGAAACGCTGTTAGAACTTATCATGGGAAGCTAAAATTTGACATGCCTACTCACATAGGTCAACTGAATATGTCTGCAAATGGGTTTTGCACGATAATCAACAAGCTTTAAATGATAATCCTCCAAAGTGGGTCAGTCAGGACTGATTCTTTAGGTGCTCTTCTGAAAGTGCAGAAGCAAAATTTTCAAATAGGCATCTCAAATTTGCAAAATTTGAGAGTTCCAATAGTTTATAGGTGGGTTTGGTTTCATACTATTGCTAGTCTGAACCAGGCAGTTTTAGAAGAATGGAGTGTTAGCTCACTTTCCCATCGTACAAATTGTAAGAACCTTTGGGAACAGTGACTAGACTCCATGGATGTACATATTGTAGGGTTAGGAGTCCTTGACAGCTTCAGAGACACTATGTAAGTCTTTTCATAGGCGAGCCAGGGAAGAGCCTGGCTAGGAAAGACCAAAGTGCAGAGCACTAGAAATTGCAGAGGTGTTAGTTTAAGACAATTTTCATTTTGGAGAGGGAAGATGTGAGGCTTACCAAGCTATGGTAACAAGGAGGAGACTCCACCAATCCATCTGGTGAGGGAAAGACTTGACAGTCTGTAGTGTGGTCAAGAAAAGGGCTTAAAAGGCCTAGTTTTGTCCACTTCCAGGTTAGAGCTTTGTACGGCCAGTTGAGGCCCAAGGATCCAATAATCTTTGAGTGGTGGACATAAGAACCAAGAATCCCAAGAAAAATTTGGGGGTTACTTGGAAGAACCTTGTGGAGAACCCTGATCCCTCAGAGAAGATAACCTAGGTTCTAAGCCGAAAATGAGGGTTTGGTGAAATTGACCAGAAAATGGAGCTAGGTGGATCCCTAGAACCCTTGCTAGGATGGATTGAAGCCTATGAAATCACCTCCTCGCCTCTACAAAGCTAAATTCAAGATTTTGGAGGATTGTAGCCTTTAGGGTGGATTAAGGGCTAAAGTTAGAGTTGCAAGATTGTACCAAGGTGGACTTGGTAGGAAGAATTATGTTCGTAGTTGGGGTTGTCAAGGAGAGACAAGGGGATCCTGAGTAAGAGAAGGTCCTATAGGTTGAAGTGGTGGAGTGAGACACCTTAGAGGTCTTCCAAACAAGACCTAGAGCATGAATCGGTGATTGATTCATCTAACCTCCCTATCAGATTGGTATCAGAGCAACAAAAGATTTGGGATTGATTGTTGTATGTCAGAGCTTGAGTCTAGTGGTTCTACAACCATGGTGACAAATATAGAGTTAGCTAAGAAGGTCAAAGATCAATAGGAAGACAATAGAAGATTGAGGGAAAGAATAGCTCAACTTGAGCAAGCAATGAATAATGTGCAAACCAAGACCGATGAGGTCAGTGGTAAGTTGGAAGGTAGGGTACCCAAGAGTGAAGAGGTTGCAGAGGAAGACAAGATCCTTGAACCTGACCCTGTTTTGCAAGAAGAGCCTTTCTTGAAGGCATTGAAAGCTATGAGTAGAAAAGCACTTGAAGGGATACCATTGTTTAGTGGGAAATTGCAAGCTGGTCTAGTCATGGATTGGATAGAGGGAATGTAAAACCATTTTGAGTGTGATGGAGTCACTGAAGCATAGAAGGTGAAGGTGACAAAGTCAAGATTAAGAGGTTCTTCCTTGACATGGTGGAAGTTCATTCAGACAGAGAGAGAAAAGGAAGGCAAGAAGCCTATTTCTACTTGGAAGGGAATGGTTTCCAAAGTGAGAGAAGTATACATGGCAGATGATTATGAGATTCAGTTGCATAAGAAAAGACAGAGCTTGAGACAAAGAGACCAAGATGTGAATTCTTATACTGAGGAGTTTCAAAAACTTTGTATGAGGTCTAATTTTTCAAAGGATGAAAGTCTTAAGGTGGCTAGGTATCTTAATGGTTTGAAGTGGAATATTCAAGAGGATATGACTCTTCTAAGTCCCAAGATAGTACACCAATGTTATCAATTGGCTATAAATATTGAAGAAAGAAGCAAGAGGAAACAAGACCAGGCTTCCAAGAGTAGAGGGAAAGGCAGAGATCAAAGAGGACATAGAGGTGGATACCAAGGTAGAGGGACTGAACAAAGGAATTAGGGAGAGTCTAAACTCACAGAGCATGGAAGTGAAACAACTTCTAGAGGAGGCTATGGAAGAGGTAGAGGACCTCGAGGAGGTTCAAATAAAGGAAGAGGAGCAGGCAGAAGTAGCTCATACTTTGCTAGTATGAAGTGTTATAATTGTGGTCAAGTAGGACATCTAGCTTATAGGTGCCCGAAGAAAGCATCTTCATCAAATATAGAAAAGAGAGTGGCATATGCTCAAGAGGAAACCATGAGTATCAAGTTACCAAAGGTTAGTCACATTGAATCAAAAATGGGGTAGAACCTAATGTTTAGAAGAGTTCTAATCAGACAACCAGTCAAGGAGGAGCCAAAGCAAAGGAGAGCCTTATTTAGGGTAAGATGCAAAATACTTGGAAAGGTGTGCAAGGTTATAGTGGATTCAGGGTCTACTGATAACATTATCTCTAAGGAGGTAGTGAGGAAGTTGAAGTTGGAGAAAGTACCCCACACTAGCCCTTACAAGGTGACATGGTTGAATAAAGGGTAGAGTGTTCTTGTAAATGAGCAGACAATGGTGGAGTTCTCAATTGGAGTGTACAAAGACAAGTTGATTTGTAATGTGTTTCTTGTGGATGCATGGCATATTCTATTGGGAAGGCCATGGCAGTATGATAGAGGAGCCATCTATGATGGAAAGGAGAACACTATCTCATTCAAGCAGGATGGAAAGACATTCAAACTGCAGTCATTGTCAGATGAGGAAGAAGGATAGTCAAAGACCCCTAGTGTCTTGTTAAGTAGTGGCAAGGAGTTTATCAACACTCTACAACAAGGAGGTGAAGGATATGTGTTTATGGTGCAACCCAAGGAAGAAGACAAGACTAAGAAGACAGTCATACTAGGTGTAGTCTAGAAGTTATTAGAATAGTTCAAAGACATAGTTAGTGATGGAACACGAGCAACCTTACCTCCAAAGAGAGCCATCAGTCATCAGATTGACCTCATACCAGGGGCTTCATTTCCAAACAAAGCAGCTTACAAGCTCACACCAGATCATAACCTAGAAGTAGCTAGGCAAATGCAGGAGTTGTTAGACCAAGGACTAATTAGGAAGAGCATTAGTCCGTGTGCAGTACCAGTGGTCTTAGCAACCAAGAAAGGTAGTAAGTGGAGACTATGCACTAAGTCTAGGGCTATAAATAGAATTACAATCAGATATAGGTTCCCTATTCCTAGGATTGAGGATTTGATGGACTGTCTTGGGGGGGCTTAGTACTTCACCAAGTTGGATCTCAAGAGTGGATACCATCAGATCAGAATCAAAGATGGGGATGAGTGGAAGACAGCCTTTAAGACAACTGATGGGTTGTATGAGTGGAGAGTTATGCCATTTGGCCTCTCAAATGCCCCTAGCACATTCATGAGGCTCATGAATGAAGTGCTTAAGGACTTCACAAGGATATTTCTGGTGGTATATCTAGATGATATACTCATCTTTAGCAAGATAATAGGAGAACATTTAAATCATGTGGAGTTGGTTCTTAAAATATTGCAGGAGGAGAGGTTAGCCATCAACCTAGAAAAGTGTGTGTTCTTCAAACAAGAGCTTGTGTATTTGGGGTTTGTAGTATCCCAAGGATCATTGAAGATGGACCCAAGCAAGGTGGAAGCTATCCTAAGTTGGCCTACACCAACCACTGAGATAGAGGTAAGGAGTTTTCATGGGTTAGCTCAGTTTTATAAGAAGTTTATAAGGAAATTTAGTGGCATATGTGCACCAATACTTGGTACAATCAAAGGTGGCCTAAAGACTAAGTTCAAATGGACTCTTGAAGATAAGAAGGGTTTTGAGAAATTGAAACAAGAAGTGGCAACTCAACCCATCCTTTTGTTACCTAGCTTTGACAATTTATTCATTGTGCAATGTGATGCCAGTGGAATTGCAGTAGGAGGAGTACTAAGCCAAGAAGGAAGGCCTATAGCTTTATTTAGTGAAAAGCTCAATGAAGCTAAGAAGAAGTATTCTACCTATGACCTAGAACTATATGCTCTAGTATAGTCACTTAGAAAGTGGAGGCATTATATCCTACCTAAATATTTTGTTGTGTTTACAGATAACCAGGCACTAAGCTACATCAACACACAAGAAAAGTTCAGCAATAGAGACTTGAAATGAATAGAGTACCTCCAAGCCTTCACCTTTACCATCAAGCACAAGAAGGGACAGTTGAACAAGGTGGTAGATGCATTAAGTAGGAGATTGCTGACAGTGCAAGAGATACAAATAAAGAGCATTGGAATAGAGAGTTTCAAGGATCTCTATGGGGAAGATGAAGACTTCTCTGAAGCATACAAGGTATGTTATGATTTTGAGAATCACTTTCATAGTCAATTCTCAGAGTATACATTGCAAAGTGGACTTTGGTTCAATGGGAATCAGTTATGTGTTCCAAAAGGTTCAATGAGAGAGAATCTTATCCATGAGAAGCACAATGGCAGTCTTGGTGGTCATTTTGGTATCAACAAGACAATGGGACTAGTGCAAAGATTCTATTATTGGCCCAAGTTGCCAAGGGATGTCAGAAGGTATGTGGAGCAGTGTGTAGTTTGTATGAAAGCCAAGGGGGGAGCTAGCAATGCAAGTTTGTATCAACCTCTACCCATTCCCAATAGACCATGGGAATGTATTAGCATGGAATTTGTGGTAGGACTCCCTAAGACTAAGTCAGGGTTTGATAGTGTCTATGTAGTGGTAGATAGGTTCAGTAAGATGAGTCACTTTGTTCCTTGCAAGAACACCCATGATGTTAGCTATATTGCTCATATTTATTTTAAAGATATTGTGAGGATCCATGGATTTCCATTGATCATTGTCTCAGACAGGGATGTGAAGTTCATGAGTCATTTTTGGAACACTCTATGGAGTAGATTAGGTACTAACTTGTCTTTTGGATCAGCCTACCATCCTCAGACTGATGGAAAAATTGAGGTGATTAATAGAGTGTTATGTAACCTTCTAAGATGCCTAACCAAGGAGTATGGACAAACATGGGACATGGTCATATCACAAGCTGAATATGCCTACAATGACAGTGTGAACCAAACCACAGGCAGAAGTCCTTTTGAAATAGTGTATGGAATGCACCCAAGAGGTGTGTGTGAACTTAGAGATTTAGGAGCTATGGAGCATAGGAGTGGCCATGCTAAGGATTTCTCTCAGACCATGAAGGAGATTCAAGAGCAAGTGAAAAAGACAATTACAGAGGCTACTCACAAGCTAAAAGCTAAGATGGATATGTCTAGGAAAGATCTACAATTTGTAGTAGGGGTCTATGTCATGGTCCATCTCAACAAATCTAGGTTGTAGAAAGGAACATCAACCAAGTTGCAGATGAAGAGAGTGGGACCATGTAAGGTGTTATAAAAATATGGAAAGAATGCCTACAAGGTGGAGCTACCTATAGACTTAGGCATTTCACCAGTGTTTAATGTGGCTGATTTGATCAGGTATAAAGGACCAATCACTGAAATGGATCAAAACAGTATGGATGTCTTGAAGGATGTGAGTAACATAGCCTTGCCTCCTAAAGACAAGCTGCAAGTAGAGAGGATCTTGGAATCAAGGGTGAAGAAGTCTACCCGGCATAAGGAATACATGGAAAATCTCATCCAATGGAAAGGCCAACCAGAATCTAAGGCTACATGGGTGGATGAAGCTTAGTTCAAGAAGTGGGGTATTGATTTATCTTCGATCTCTCCCCACATTCCTTAGTGTTTGTGTAGAGGGGGGGAGAATGGTGCAGGAGCACCCATAAGTTACCATAGCTTATCTAGAAGGTCATGTCTTGGGAAATTTTTTTAGGCCAACTTATCAATCTATTCATGTTCATTTATGTTTGTGCCTTAGTGGAATTTTTGATTGGGTGTTGATCTAATGAAGGTCATGTTGACCATTGAATAGGCTTAAGGGTTTTGCTCAAGTGAGGTTTAGGACCTTTTTAGACCTTTTTAGGAGTTTCTTTTCAAATTTTTGAAAATAAAGCTCAATGGAAGCTACAAGTGGCCTAGGAGAGTCCAAAGGCAAGGGTAACTAATTTAGACACCCTATTCAAGGGTGAACTTGACATGGGAGTCAGGTTGGAAGCATTTGAGTTTGTATTGAAGTTTTGAATTCAAGAAAGCAATTGTGTTTTAGTGTGAATTTTTTGATTTTTGCCTTGAAGTGGTGTGTTAATGGATTGATCATGGCATTGTTATGTGTGTAGGATGTAGTGTTAGTGTTATTCAAGCATTTTTTATAGTTGGGTTTGGTTTAATACTATTGCTGGTCTGAACCAGGTAGTTTTAGAAGAATGGAGTGTTAGCTCACTTTCCCATCGTACAAATTGTATGACCCTTTGGGAATAGTGACTAGACTCTATGGATGTACATATTGTAGGGTTAGGAGTCCTTGACAGCACTAGAGACACTATGGATGTCTTCTCCTAGGTGAGCCAGGGAAGAGCTCGACTAGGAAAGACCAAAGTGCAGAGCACTAGAAATTGTAGAGGTGTTAGTTTAAGACACTTTTCCTTTTGGAGAGGGAAGATGTGAGGCTTACCAAGCTATGGTAACAAGGAGGAGACTCCACCAATCCATCTGGTGAGGGAAAGACTTGACAGTCTACTGTGTGGTCAGGAAAAGGGCTTAAAAAGTCCTAGTTTTGTCCACTTCTAGGTTAGAGCTTTGTATGGCCAGTTGAGGCCCAAGGCTCCAATAATATTTGAGTGGTGTACATAATAACTAGGAATCCCAAGAAAAGTTTGGGGCTTACTTGGAAGAACCTTGTGGAAAACCCTGATCCCTTGGAGAAGAAAACCTAGGTTCTAGGCCTAAAATGAGGGTTTGGTGAAAGCGACCAGAAAATGGAGCTAGGTGGATCCCTAGAACCCTTGCTAGGATGTATTGAAGCCTATGAAATCACCTCCTCACCTATGCAAAGATAAATTCAAGATTTTGGAGGATTGTATCCTTTAGGGTGGATTAAGGGCTAAAGTTAGAGTTGCAAGATTGTACCAAGTTAAGGAGAGACCAGGGGATCCTAAGTAAGAGAAGGTCATATAGGTTGAAGTGGTGGAGTGAGACACCTTAGAGGTCTTCCAAACAAGACCTAGAGCATGAATCGATGATTGATTCATCCAACCTTCCTATCAGTTTCCAACAAACAAATTGAGACATTATCTCTTGTATGTCTAGGTGCATGTGGAAAAAAAATTTAATCCACTAAGACATTTGTTTTTTAAAACTGATTTGTAAAGATGCTTAGGAAAGTGTGTGGTATTGTTAACTAGATTTGACCTTTTTTTTCTCAAAAAGAAATCAAAGGTCAATCATTGACTAACCATTTAGCTGAATCTCCCTCACCACTAGTATTACCAAACCAAGAATCATTTCTAGATGAACATGTGTTGAAAGTAAAAGAGGATATGACATGGGATTTTTATTTTGATGTTTCTATGTCAAACTAGCTCTAGTGATTGGATGATCCTATTACCTCCTTTAGGTAAGCTAATTCGCTTATCATTCCATCAATCAATTGAAACAAGATAAGCTATCCTAATATCATTATTTATGTTAACAATATTGAAATGTTTTCCTCATACACTATAGACAATATTCCACATAAGGATAATCGGCATACGAATGTAATGGTAAGCACAACTTCCCTTATATCCCTCAATAATTCTTCCATGGATTTTTAATTCACTATGTATAATCTCACATTTTCATCAATTATTGAGAACATAAATGAAGAGATAATATGTCATGTATATAGGTCAAATAATGGTACTCACACATATATCAATACCTATGTGACAGTATTATTCCTATGTGACAGTATTGTTCCTAAATAATGTAATATGGTATACAATTTTGGCTAATGTGTTATACCAAAGATTATGTAATGGTCTCCCTAATTTATTCCTTAGTAAATAAAAGATCCTTGTGGCCCTCAAAGAAGCCCATTCAGATTCTTGTTGGGGAGACTTTGGTTTTCAATCTTTGGTTCAAAGGCTAATCCATATGGATATTATTGGAAAAACATGGAACAAGATTCTTTTTCATTCATTAAAAAATTTCCTAAGTGCCAACAACATAAAAGTTTGATTCATGCTTCTACCCACCAAGTATGTTCCCAAAAAGATATTAGGCCATTTTCTAAATGAGGTTTGGAAATTATTAGAAATATTTTTCCTTCCTCATATTTAGGACATACTTTTACTATCAAGGGTAAATATTGCTTCATGAACTTGGTCAAGGTAGTTCATCTTTGTTCTAGGATGGCTGAGGCTATTTTCCATTTTATCTTCTAAGACAATACAATATCATTTTTGGGTCTTTATACAACTTTGACTATGAATAATGGTACATCATTAAAAAATAGGGACATAGAGAATTTTTTAGGAAATATTTTCATTCAACATCATTTTTCTACACCATACTATTGATGGTGTTTTATGCACAACAATAAATCAAACAAAATATAATATCATATCTCTCTTGAAAGGTAAATCTCTATCAACAAGCCTCAAGAGATAACCCCAAGGTCTCTAATGTTAGGTGTTGACCATGCAAAAACAACTCATTGATAAATATGAAAATGTTGGTAATCACAAGGGACCTTACAATACAAATGTTGGAAACCTCAAACTCATCAGATCTTGCAATTTATAGATGCTTTTATTCCTAAAGCTAAGCCAAATTTCAAAAGAAATAACAAAAGAAAGGGTTTAGAGAGATTTTGAAAAGTAAACTAAACCTAAGACAAACAATGCAAATGATTAAACACCCAAAGTGGACCAATCCTTCAAAACTAATTCTTGTTAAACCAGGAATAAACCTACAATCTCACAAAAATAGTGCAATCTTCTAAGGAGTTAAAGATTTTCAAGTCACGAAGCATTCACCCAAATCAACCTTATTTAACAATTGAAATGAATAAATACCCACAATTTAACTTAGCACACAAATTCAAGGCCCGAGCTAACTTTACACAACAACTTACAATCAACAAGCTGCTAAAAGTATGGACCAAGGATTGCCCAAACACCTCAAATATTAAACTATAAACACCATTGAATCATATATAAAATCTAAAAGCTAGCATGCAACTAATAATATCAGAGCAATCTTAAAGATTTGTTATAACGAGAACCATACAAAGTGAATAAACACAATGAAGAGAACCAAAGAATAATGTCTTTATTTATATTGAATCACAAAAGTTTGCAACAATTCAATTATTCTCAATGTATCAACACTTGCTCTCAAAAAATACTAACTCCTATCTCAATTCTAGCTCTTACAACTATGTCTAACTGAATCTAACCCTCATAAATGAAGCTAGAGCCTCAATTTATAGAGAAATTGTATTAGGTCGGCCCAAAATTAGGGTTTACATGTTGACGTCGGCTTAGAGAGTTTTGAATAAAATAATATTATGTTAAATGCTACAAAACATCATCTAGGTCCCCCTAGACTCTTCCAAAATATTTCTTTAATTGCACAAAATTCAAGGTTGCCCTCTAGTTGTATAATCACATGATTGGCATAAAATTCTAGGTTGCTACAAGATGGCTCTTTTCTCCTTCTTTATTAGATTGCAAATTATTAGACAACTCTTTGAATTTTTCCAATATCTCCCCCA
Source organism: Sequoiadendron giganteum (assembly GCA_007115665.2). Classification (NCBI taxonomy): domain Eukaryota; kingdom Viridiplantae; phylum Streptophyta; class Pinopsida; order Cupressales; family Cupressaceae; genus Sequoiadendron; species Sequoiadendron giganteum. Next base: position 188,088,261 of record CM021108.1, read on the forward strand.
TATCTATTAGATCTAGTACTTGAATAAATTTAACCCTTGTCTTATGATTTTTATATTCTTCTAAATATTGGGGCATCACCTTATTCCACTCAATCTGTAACTCATGATATTTATCCATTTTTAAAATGTAGATTGCTACATCCTCTATATTGTCCTTAGTAATGGGAGCACTATCAGAAGGAGAATGAATTTCGTACCACCATGGATGTAATCTATTGACATTCATGTTATTTTGACCAAATTTCCTTCTCCCAGTCATTATCTCTAGAAAATTGATACAACTATCATATATTTCTTTCATTTTCCCTTGCAGCTTCTTGACTTTCTTCAAAACCTTGGGAGGATTTCTTTCCTATAATTCCAAACTTCTATCCACTCCTTCACCTTACCAATTTCATTAGAGGAGAAAATATTCAACTTAGCTAATTCATCCCTGGGTACCTGCAGAATTTCCATCAATTCTTCCACCGTCTACTGATCCACCTTGTTACAATAAATAGAAAATTGGGAGGTGTCTTCAATTAATTCAACACCCTTGGAAATAATTTCAAATATTTTATCTATTGATTCATCATCCCTTTTGCTAACCTCGTGAAGCCATTCATGGGTGTTGTGTTGTGGATTTTAATGTCTCTATTTCTACCACAACCTCCTTTGGTAGCAACCCCTCTGGAATAGTACTTTCACTCCCAACAGTTTGTAGAGGCTTCATAAGGTGAACATATTTATAAACATCATTTAGATGCTTTTGTAGCTTCTCCTTTTCCTTAGTTTCTCTGTCTAATCTCCTTAGAATAGATTGAGAAGATTCCCAAAATTATTCTTTTTCTTTCTCCTTGTTGGTTGGACCTAAATTAATAGTTTGTACCTTATAATAAGAAGAACTAAACTTATCCTTAAACTTATCTGTCGCACGGACAAGTACATGAATAATCCTATTATTATATTCATCTCTTGAAATCTTAGAAATTGTTCGTGTTCTTTTCCTCTACTTGGGCTACCCCCATTATTCTAGTAGTTTGTCCTAGCTAGGAGTATTCTCTTGCACAATTATTGACTTCTTACTAATCCTTTTTTAGACCCATTGAGGGATAGTGGATTGTTCTGTATCTTCCTCCTTATTCGGGCTATCAACCATATTTTTCTCAACATTCTTTTCTATTTCTGGTTGATCCTCTTGCTCATCTTTATCTTGGCGAGGACTGTCAGCAACTTCCTCTCTATTCCCTTATGCCTCTGGATAATCCTCCAATTCCTCAATTATCACCTTCTCTGGAGACTTAGGTGATTTTTGTGTACCACTTCAAATTCCATGTTTTTTCTTTATGCTTTGGAGGTAGATTATTTCATCTCTTGCACAAATTTCATCCATTCTCCATTGTCAGGAGTAGAAATCTCCTCATCTTTAGCTTGAAGATGCTCAAGATTATTTGATATATTTCCTTCCTTGTGGGAAGCTTCCTATGAAATTTGTATATTAGGAGGAGAAAGAGGAGGAGAATTATTTGCTGTAGTTGTTCTCTTCTCGACATCATTAGTAGGTGCATCTTCATTCTACTCATTTTCTTCTATATTTTTCATCTCTTTCACTAGAGATACCATGTTCTTGGTAGAGTTTCTTTTGACATAAACTTGGGGCTTTTCCCTAGAACTCTCTACATCAAAAAATTTTGCTAAAGAAGTAGCATAAATGGTGGCATCACCCTCCCTTGACTTAGCACCTCTCTGTCTTTTTGTGACCAATTTCCTCTTCTTAGTTGGCTTTGAAGTCTCCCCTCCTTCAATTGTAACATGAGCTTTTGGAGCCTTCCTCATCTTTGGATATTGCTGCTTTGCAAGCTTGGTTTGTTTTTGGCTCCTCGTTCTTCTCTTTATCTTGAGGGGGCTACCCTTCTCTTGATTATCTTCATCTTGAGGTTCAGTAGTGTCATCATTTTCAACCTCTGCCTCCTCTTCAGATTGGGATTCTAGATCCCCTATCAAGTCATAAGTGAGCTTGGTCCCATTAGCCTCCAGCTCCAATACCTTGTGCTTCACCCATAGCCTAGAGTACTTCTTGAATCATGGTGTTGAATCAGGTCCACATCATCATCCAAGACCTAGTTTGGGACCTCAGCTATTCGGTAGAGCCTAATTAGTTTGAGAGGCAACTGAGAAAATATCCTTTTGAAAACTTTGAACTCATCCCTACAATTGGCCCAATAGTCCTCGATGTGATCCTTATGTCTGAACTCTCTATTGGACTTCTTCATGGCTTTGCGTTATGGATCGAACTTATTTTTGCTTCTTATGAGAATACAACTCAAGCTGTGCCATCTCTTTTTTAGAATACTGGGAACTATGGATGGATGGGAAAGCCTCGAGGGTTCCAATCCTCAATGGAAATTATGCTCCTAGCCCTTTCTTTTTTCAGCTCCTGTTATAGGATCTCCTCAAAGCCCACCATTTATCTTGTCAGTTCTAGCATTAAAAGTTTGTTGGTTGGATACCTTGGTAATCTAAGAGGAAGAACTGGAGATCCTTGTACTTGGAATCTATATGTCCTCTATTTGTATCCACAATCTTTGACCAAGCATAACCAATATTGGACTTTGGCCATATGCCCTTGAAGTCATACTTCATCCTTTCTAATCTTCTTTTAACCTCCTCTTGCACTAAAGTAACTTTTATCTTAGATGCCTTGTCGCGACTCAGCTCTATCTACATTTTTTAGAAGGGACCAAGATCACCAAAATGGAAAATAAAAATATAATATATTATATCTATTCCATGAAGCACCAATATGTGTAATAATAATTCCATCAAATCAAACTGATAATAATTTAAGTTTCAATGGCAATATAAGGCAAGAAATTCATTTTTCAAGATCCCATTAACACATTATGCATGCATATGAAACTCACTCAAATCAATCAATATCCCATGCGATGATCATAAAACCTCATTATGAAAGCCCACTTGTGATTATCATTGAAATTTTGAGACATAATGAGAGATCTCGAGTAATTCGAGCAAGCTCAGATTCCCTGGCTAGATTAGAGCTTGGGTAATCCAAGCAGGCTTAGATTCCTTGGGAATTAAAACATCGATCTCATTTTGATTTATGACTACCTGAATCTTTGATGTAAGAAGCTCATTGACAAATTCAATCATGGATCATCTTGAAGTCACTTCACAAATTTTCTCTGATTCAAATTTTGATTCATTTCTCGCATCGAGAATTCAAATTCATAGGGTTCGAGTACTTCAAGGGTCCTCATATTACTCAGGTGAACTAACATTTGGGTAATCCAAGGTGGCTCAGAATTACCAAACAAGAGGACCAGATCAAAAATTTTCTAAGTTCTCACCTTTCGATTTTGGGTTTTCAGATGTGCACTCGATTTGAATAATTTGATGGGACTCAGATTCTCCGAGCAGATTAGAACTTGAAAAATTTGAGCCACCTCAGAACTTTAGAGATTAGCTCAGGCATCAAAATTTTCTAAGTAACAAAACTACTTTTCCGTAAAATGATAAATCAATGTGAATCCACCTTCTAAAAAGTGAATCATTGTCACTTTATAATGAATTTGAATCAAACAACTCATTCAAAAATCCTCAACATTGTTTATCCTTTATCAAATTTGCAAGCTTTAGACTAGGGTTTCAAGTTAATGGTTCAAAATAGATCATTACTTTAGGAGCTCAAGATTAATCATAAAGAAGAGTGCACAGGAGTATGTTTTAAAGATATTCAATAGATCAAGGTGCCTCATCTACTTAAATCTATACCCATCTCGAACTCAAAGCAATGCACCTTTTAAAGAACAAAACCCTTAAATGGTAGCACAATTCCAAAACCCAGAACTCAGCAAATGACTCGCCACTCAAAGAATTAACAATAAAGCCTAAAATAGATTGAAACCATCTAAGAAATATCCAAAGGCATACCTCAAAATAACACACTATAAAGAGAAATGCAATGGAAAATTGACAATGGAAACCCTCAAACCCCTGAACAATCACTCGAAGAAGACAAACCCAAAGTTGGAGCTCAAACCGAAAGAAATATAATGGAGACCTCTCAGCTTCAAACACACACAAATGTAAGATGAGAAAATCACCCTTGTAATCCTCATTATATTTCAAATTGACCCTTTAAAACTCATTAATGCAAGCAATAAATGCTCATGTGCACATTCAGAGAAACTCAGAAACCCGATGGGAGCTCAAACTCAAGTAATCCAAGGTAGCTCAGATTACCCAACCGGATTAAGGTTTAGGTAATCCGAGGTACCTCAAAATTACTGAACCTACCCCAAAGTTAACCAATTCTGCCTCAAATCCAAAATATCGAGCAAGGGTTAGCCTCAAGGAATTAGGCAGTCTTGATGAAGTTGCAAAATGACATCTCAAATGCAGATTCTACCATTAAGTACATGGGGGAAACAAAACAAAGACCGAGAGACTTATCCCTTAAGGGGATGAAGTCAATACCCCACTACAAACCAATAAGGAAGAAAATTAAGAAAGGAGGATCCCCACCCTCAGTGGGGCGTGTGTGCAAAAAATGCACAACAAATGGCGACTCCTATTGGGGAAATGCTCCAGAGCATTTCGATGAAAAACTAGAATCAAGAACCTAGAATCTTCAAATTTGTTCCTCGTATCGAGTGAACCACTAAAATGGTTTCAAAATCCATGGACAAGAAATAATTTCTTGTGTTGGAGTCAAAGAGTGCACAAATGTGTTCATTTTACTCCTTTAGCTGCTATAGTGATCCAACTCAGTCTAATCAAGCTACATAAGGATTCTAACTCCAAAAGAAACCTTGATAGAGCCTCGCTTCCAGTTAGGCATCCATAGCCCCAACAAGGTTATCCTGGTGGACCTCCCGAGCATAGCTCTACTACCATTTGTGCATCTATAGCCCTGGTAGAGGTACTTAGATACTCCTAATAAGGTGGATATTCACTTTGTATTCTCTTCTTTTCCCTTTTGATATTTTTTTACGATCATTTAAACTTTCCTTTTCACCCTATAAGAAATAAATCTCACACTTAGGGTTGAGAACCAATATGGAAGTGAAGCAGAAATAAGATTTTTCACTTGACCAAACTTTACAAGGAACTGCCAACAACCTAAGGATTCTTATAATACCCAAGCACATTCTGAAACTAACCTAGTCCAAAAACTCATCCACTTCAAGCATCTAGCACATGTGACACCAAGTAAAGGATTTCCACCAACTTATTCTAGAAGGATGATTAGAGTTTATAAAAGAAATACTTAGAATAATCTCAAATAACATAATACTTACTATGCAAGTACAACATACCCAAAAGAGAATAGGACCCAAAACCGAAAGAAAAACAAAAAAAAACTCAAACCCAAACTAAAGTAGACCTACACTAACCAAAAGTAGAGAGAAAAAAAACAAAGAAAAGCAATAGAAACCCACACCTAAGCTAACTATTTATAGGTGGAAGAGTTGCAAGCAGCTTAGGCTAGGAAGTAATGCTTCAAATATTAACCATTGACAGTCAAAGAGACATCCTCTTTAGTGAGAGTTTTCAGATGGAAAGCATTATCTCCCAATATCTCTAAGATTTGGAAGGGACCAAGCCAAAGCTTATCAAAATTTCCATGTTCTCCCTTCTTATCATGCGCCTTATCCTAATATAGGACCAGATCAGATATTCTAAATGCTTTTACTTAGGCCTTTCAATCAAACCATCTCTTAATGACACCTTGATGTTTCACAAAGTTTTCTAATGCTTCATCTCTCTTCTCTTCAAGGTGTAAAATCTCAGCTAGATGAGCCTCACGCTTATCCCCGTCATCATAGTAATCATTAATGAACTACAAGGTGGGAATTTTTAGTTGGATGGGAAACACCAGTTCAAGACCGTACACAAGGTGATAAGGAGAAGTTCCTAGAGAGGCCTTATGTCTAGTATGATCTGCCCAGAGAGAAAATTGGAGTTGGGTATGCCAATATCTGGGGTTCCTCTCTAATAGTTTACTAATGACTGTCGAAATATTTTTGTTTGTGGGCTCAGCCAAACTGTTTCCTTTTGGGTAATAATTAGAAGAAAAATTTACAATGATACCATGATAAAACACCCAGCCAAAAAACTTAAGGGAAGCAAATGCAGGACCATTATCCCAGACTAAATCAAAAGGGAAACCAAAAAAAATGATAATACCTGATTCTAGAAAATTAATTACCACTTCAGAAGTACACTATTTACACGATAGAGCTTTAGTCCATCTAGTAAAGTAATCAATTATGGTGAGAATGTACTTGTGTCCCACTAAGTAAGGTGGGTTGATTGGACCAATAAAGTCCAATCCCCACTACACAAATGGTTTTACCTCAATTATTGGTTGAAGTGGAAGTGTGACATGCTTCTCCTTACTGGTTGTAGTTTGACACACATGGCAGGTTCTCATGTGATTGGGTGCATCCTTAAAGAGAGTTGACCAATAATATCTTGCTCTAAGGATTTGATGAGTAGTATTTGGTCTAGAACCATGGCTCGTGCCATACTTATCATGGAATTCCATCATCACTAGAGTAATCTCCCCCTTTCAAAGATAGTGAAGATAAATTACCTCATGATTCTTCTTGTATAAGATAGCCCCTTTCAACATATAGTTGTCACTCTTCAAGCACAAAGCTCTCCTCTACACTGTGCTGAGATGATCAGGACACCTCTGATTCAACAAATAATACATAATTTCATCATACCATTCATCTAGAGAGACATCCTCTAGGTGGCACTGCTAAGCTGTCATATCAAGACTGATTTCAGCCATAGTCTTTGTCATTCCCTGCCCTCGCACAAGCTTGATGGGTTGTATTTCAATTCCATACTCCTGCAACATCATGACCCATTTTTCTCTTTGTTCTCTAAGCTCATTTGGCATCAGCAAAATCTTAAGTGCAGGATCATGCATTATTGCATAGACCTTATTTCTCAAGATGTAGTGTCTAAACTTCTTCACACAACTGACCAAAGAAAAAGCTTGCTTTTCTACACCAAGATATATCAATTTTGCATCTTTTAATGGAGCGCTTATGAAGGCAATAGGGTGCTCACTTCCTTGGTCAAATTTTTGAGTTAGCATGCCAACACATGAATGATCAGATGCAAATGAATATATGTAGAAAGGCTTGGAATAATCAAGACTCACCAATATTGGGGCTTCAACTATTGCCTGCTTAATTTCCATAAAATCCTCCTTTTCTTTAGAACTCCATTCAACTTTCACATCCTACTTTAGCATGGCATTCAAGGGTTTAACAATTTTTGTAAAGCTAGTAATAAACTTCCTAAAAAAGTTGATTTTCCCCAAAAAAGACCATCTTTTTACTGGCAGGATGGATCAATGGATATTCCTTTTTCCGAAATGACATGACCTAGCAATTTCCCCTCAGTGAATCCAAAGATAGACTTCTTAGGGTTAAGCAAGCTACCAAATTCTCTGCATCTTTGGAATACTTTGCACAAGTTTGCAATATGATCCCCTCATTTCTTGGAAAATATAGTTAAATCATCCATGTAAATTATAATACATTTACCAATTATTTCCTTATAGGTGGTGTCCATGGCTCTCTGGAAAGTTTACCTTGCATTGATTAACCCAAAAGGAATTCTCCTATAAGAAAAGGTGCCCCATTTCATTGTGAAAGTAGTTTTGTGTCTATCTTCGTACTATACCATAACCTGGTTATATCCTAAGTATCCATTGATAAAAGACATCATTTGGGATATGTTAACAATTTTTAATACTTCATCCAATGATGGGACATGATAATTCTCCTTTTTTGATGCCCGATTAAGATTTATGAAATCAATGCAAAGTCTAATTTCTCCATTCTTCTTCCTCACTGAACCATATTGGCAACCCAAGTAGAATGTCTAATTGGAAATATGATGCAGCAACAATAAATTTTGTACCCCTTTCTATATAATTGGTTCCAACAAAGCATTGATCGGTCTTTGTCTATGTCTGAAAGGCTTGGCACTTGGTCTGAGAAGAATAGTGTGGGTAATGATTGAAGTATGTGATGTCTTCAGATCCTCATAACTCTAGGCTATAACATCTTGGTATGTATGAAGCACATCTATGATTCATTCTTTCCTCTAGAGTACACACTTTCCCAATGAAAAAATTCTTCACATTATCAAAAGTTCCCATGTTTTATGTGTTACATTGACTGCTGATTGAATCCTTCTTACTCTACTATTCCTAATCTTTTATTTTGTCCAGATCAAATATTCATTCTAGCTGGACCATCCCTCTTGGGATTGTATTTTTTTTTTAGGTTAATGACTCCTTCCAAGTTCATTTATGCTTCATGAGGCTCTACTTCATCAATTTTCTGAGCAGTGAAAACATCAAACCTTGTGATCAAATAAAGAATGTGCTTATTATCCTCAAACACCTAAAAATTGGTTACATTATTAGTACCGAGGGAACTAGTGTAAGCTCCATAGTGAGCTTCTTTAATCTTGAAAGCAAGTGATCCCACAAAGATGGTTTACAATTTTTGGGAGATTTTGATTTTTGCTAAAATCACATATTTTTAGAAAATATAATTATTTAATCCTTAAAAAGATCCATTTTAAGGATTCCAATTAAAGAGGGTTTGATCAAACCACCTTAGATCAAACCCCCTTGAATAGAACCCCACTAGTTTTAAACCATATCTATAAAAGATTCTCCTTTACACCTATCAAAATGTTGATAAAAAATCACTTTTGATTTACCTTTTGGGGGATCAAATGAATTTATTTAATATTTATTTTAAATGATCACAATAGTCCTCAGACTTAGCTATCCAATGAATATAATTTTAATATGTTTTGGTTTCATTATGTATTTGTTTTTTTAGTTTTATTAAACATAGGTTTTTCACCAAAAATCAAGCTCTCTATTCTACACATGTGGAAAAATAGAAAATTATAAAAAAAAAATTGAAAAATATGAGTGCACCAAATATTGAAGTCCAAGATCCAACAAAAAAAAAATTGATACATACAAAATAAATTACATTGTATACGGTCCGTCTATGTCTGAATTGTAATTAGTTTGACTTCAACAATTGATAAAGGAAAAAATATTCAATAAAACACTATGAAACCAATTGGAAGCACTAGATATCGTAGTTACAAATCTAAATTAAAAAAAAATAGAATTTTATCCTTCATGAAAAAAAGGTTATGTTGTATACGGTGAGCGTCACTCCTTAAAAATGTTGTTTATTGAAAAAAAATAGTTTTCAAAGGAGATGGAAAAAGAAGTGCAATATAATTCCAAGAATTTTGAAAAAAACATATTTAGAATCTACAAAAAAAATTTCACAAATCACTAGTTTGCATCATCTTCAAATTCCTCATGGTTTAGCCACTATAAGTGCCCGAAAGTGATGATTTAGTTAGAAGAAAATATTTCATTGTCCATTTTGGCCAAAAATTGTAAACTAGTATTGTGGTATCACCCAAGTGATCAGGGCTGCAAAGTTCTAGTTTCATATGCTAGAGCATCTATAGTTTGGTTCTTACTCTTAGGTATCAACTAAATGTTGAAAGCATCGAATCATTCAATTAAATCCTATACTTTATGCCTATAATTGGTCATTCTTTTGTCATGGCATGAGTATTTCTTTCTTACTTTCCTGATTATCAGCTTAGAATCTCCAAAAACTAGTAAAATCTTGACTTTATTCCTCAAATCCATCAATAGTTCATGAATTGAGGCTTCATACTCGACAACATTATTAGTGCAATGGAACTAAAGTCTTTGAGTAGTGAAGAAAGTTTTACCTTTAAGACTAATTAGCTCAAACCTAGCTCCAGCTCCCTGTTTCAACTTTGATCCATCAAATATGAGTGTCCAACAACCAACAACAACTAACCTCTTTGATTTATCCTCATTACTTATGCTATAACTAGGAGATTCTTCCTATATTGGCCTTTTACCTTTAGGGTCATCTTGAATGCTCTACACATCAATCCTAAAAACAGGAGGTGAATTAATGCAACTCTTTATTTGACCCACTACTATTTGGCATAAACAAAATTCTAGCTCAGGATGGGATGTGTTATGAACCCTACACAAATTTGGAAGAAGCAACTCTTCAAAATTCATATCCCTACCGAGCTGAATTTGATCTTCTATGCACTTTTGAATGAACTCCTCAAATTTGTCTAACAAACTGAGTTGACTATCCTCTTGCTCTTCACCTTCTTCTATTGATTCTACTAGTGCTCCAATACTACTGGACTCTTGAGTGATCTCTTTAGGTACACTATGTAGCATACAAATTTCATCTGTGTCTGGTTTTGGAGGAGGGGCTACTAGTACATAATTACCCAAACTAACTTCTGATACTAATACCTCATTTGAAGTAACTGATATTCAGTGATTACATACTTCATCCTTGGGTCCCTTTCAATATTGATTTGATTTGGCACTCCTTTCCAGGGAAGCCACATGTGAGAATGATCAATTGAAAAATATCCATTCAATGCCTTATTAAAATCTCTACCTAATATCAAACCATATTAATCAGGAATATCTGCTACTTGAATGTTAATAACCTATTGAATCCTAGGGTCTGATGCAACTTGCATGGGAATCATATTCAATTCTCCTACCAAATTCACCTCTATCCTACCAACTCAATAACCTTTCATTGAGAAGCAACATGTGTGATTCCTGAATATTGACAAATGGAAAAAGGCATGAAATTTGTGGAGGCTCTTAAATGTAATAGGCAATTATATAGATTTTTCCCAAATAAATGGATAGAAATAAAAAAGGAGGAGTTTCAATATTTTCTTGAAATAAAATCATAGGAGTATCGGCCTATGCAACTTGGCCTTTATCTTTTTCCCTCCCTTTGTCCTCATATTTTTTGTGACCTTGGTCTCTTGGTGGCTATGAACTAGAACTCTTCACAACTACCTCACTAGCTACCCTATCTTGGGGGAATTATTTGGCTGTAAAAGCTCTAGAGAAAAAAATTATAATAGTGGGAACCCTTAATAATTCAAAATCTGAGAGGCTTACCTTCATTTTCTTGAGTTCCTCGACTACATACTCACCCAACTATTTTGTGCTCATGTTGGCAAGGGTTTCCTTGGAATGATCCATCTTCTTTTCCTTTCCTGCATCAACATTCCTTCCTTTTGAAAAATACTATGTTGGTACATGAGGATAAGATGGGTTATTGCTAGCATGAGGATCAGGCAGTGTAGTGAAATTATTTAGAGGAACTGAAGTAGTAAATGGATCTCCAACTTGTGAACTTTTATTTGGCCTATTCCTCATACCATATTTTCTTATAGACTTGTGGAACATTTGAATTTCTTCAACACACATTTCTTCTTTGTCTAAAGGAACACTATCATTATCGGTACCCTCTTGAAATAACTATGAAATCTCATCTCCATTGCATACTTGTTTTGATTTACATCTGGTTCAACCACCTTTGGCTCTGGCTCATTTTCCTCACTTTGTGGGAACGAAGCATGATTCAACACCAACACCAAAGTATCATAAGGGCTAGATGGTACTATCTTTTGATCTTTGGAGGTTTTTTCAACCTCATACTGGAAGATAAATGCAATATTTTGGAATTATGGGCAATCCAACTCAGAATGTTGGTTTTTCTTGTGAAGTTTACACCATCCTGACAATGTTGCCTCTATTAGGTACACACCACTTGAAGACTTTTCTTGATTAGCTGGTTGGTCTAATGGGGTGGGAACACCTCCATTATTGGGCCTAGTATTCCATGTCATGTTCTGTCAAATGGGCTTCCTCCTATCAATTTCCTATCTAGATTATTATCCTTTGTCGAACTTCTATTCATATCCCTGTGCATAATCTCTATTCTCCCTATTGTAATTAGACTATATATTCCTTTGGGTAGCCTGAAGTTGACTATTCTAATTCCTCTGATAAGTAACTTCCATATTCAACTTCTTAACTTCTTCAATCAATCCATCCAACCTCTCTTTGTCAAGATTATTGTATCGTGCATGTCTTGGATTGTTCTGATGAAATCTTGGTGGTACTCTTGAGCTCGAGGATAGGTTCAACACTTCAGAATTTTTTAGATAGGATGATAAATTGGCCTATTATTGTGGATAGGTTGGTTGATTAGCATTCTATGAGTAATTAGACACTTGGTGAAGCCTGATTCATCGAAGGAATTGGGTGTGGGACCAAGGGCAACTGTGGTAGTGGATTCATGATGGGTGTATGATTAGTCAAGGCCTAATTAAGTGCTTGGATTTGTCCTGGGTGAGTAGTAGGCCCCAAAGATGGTAAATGTCTTGAAAAGTGCTACCTCAAATTTGTACTAACCTTAACTACCTTGGTGTAAGTGCCAAGTAAATAATTGGTAGGATTTGGTCTCCATTTAAGGAAGGTGGCTATAAGGCTATCAAGAGATTAATAATAAACTTCCAAGGCAATAGAATTGCCTAAAAAATAGGTTCTTGCAATATAGTGTATGCACAATGAAATATATTATTAATTGACCCTATAAGTTTTTTGACCTCCCTCTTAACCTTGGTAAATTGCAGATACAACTCATTGGCACTAACGAGAATTTTAAACTTCTACAAAAATTAATTTTCCAATTTAGTCCAATTGTGGATTCACCCAGTAGGAAGATGGTTATACCAATAAAAGGAATCCTCTCCTAAGGAATATGGGAAATTCCTACATGCAACATCTTCTTAATTGATACCCCTATCCCTAAGGCAAGTCTGGAAAATCCTAATGTGCTCCTCAACTGTCCTGTTAGGGTCATTGGTATGAAACTTAGAGTAGAAATGCTTAGGATTTTTTAGCATAACATTGTAGCTATTAAAGGACAAAGGTGAGGGGTTATTTTCCATCCATTGGTGGTGGTGGAGATGGTTGTGGTTAATTAAAATTTATTTGGGGCTACGAAATGGGGATGTCCTTAGAATCAGATGATGAGAAACTGGATGAAGGTGAAGATGATAGAGATGATGGAAAAGGTGGGGTAGATGATGATTCTCCCATTATTCTAGTCCTCCTTGACCTAGTAGGGGATTGTAAGTCTTTAAATTCTTCCTCCCCTAGTGTAGATCTGGTTCTCCCTTGAAACCTATGAGGAGAAATTATAGACAAAAATGATCTAGCTTTCTTATTCAAGCCCTCCTTCTAGCGCCAATCTGTTGATGGTTTTTTCTAAATAGAAACAACTCAGATAGAATATAATATCATATCTCTCTTGAAAGGTAAATCTCTATCAACAAGCCTCAAGAGATAACCCAAAAGTCTCTAATGTTAGGTCTTGACAATGCAAAAACAACTCAGTGGTAAATGTGAAAATATTGGTTATCACAAGGGACCTTAAAAAAAAATGTTGGAAACCTCAAACTCATCAGATATTGCAATTTATGGATGCTTTTATTCCTAATGCTAACCCATATTTTAAAAGAAATAACAAAAGAAAGGGTTTAGAGAGATTTTGAAAAGTAAACTAAACCTAAGACCAACAATGCAAATTATTAAACACCCAAAGTGGACCCATCCTTCAAAACCAATTCTTGTTAAACCCTAAATAAACCTGCAATCTCACAAAAACAATGTAATCTTCTGAGGAATTACAAATTTTCAGATCATGAAGCATTCATCCAAATCAACCTTATTTAACAATTGAAATGAATAAATACCCACAATTTAACTTCACACACAAATTCAATGCCTAGGCTAACTTTATACAACAAATTACAATCAACAAGCTCCTAGAAGTATGGACCAAAGATTTCTCAAACAGCTAAAATATTAAACCATAAACACCATTGCATCATATCTAAAATTTAAAATCTAGCATGCAACTAATAATATCAAAGCAATCTTAAATATTTGGAACAACAAGAACCATGAAAAGTGAAGCAACACAAGAAAGAGCACCAAAGAAAAACTTCTTTACTTATATTGAATCACCCAAGTTTGCAACAATTCAAGTATTCTCAATGCATCAATAATTGCTCTCAGAAAATACTAACTCATGTCTCAATTCTTGCTCTTACAACTATGTCTAGCTGATTCTAACCCTCACAAAGGAAGCTGGAGCATCAATTTATAGAGAAATTACATTAGGTCGGCCCAAAATTAGGGTTTACATGCTAACGTCGGCCCAGTAGGTCGGTCTAGAGAGTTTTGAGTAAAATAATATTACATTGAATGCTAAAAAACATCATCTAGGTTGACCTAGACTCTTCCAAAATATTTCTTTGATTGGACAAAATCCGAGGTCGCCCTCTAGCTATATTATCACATGATTGGCACATAATTCTAGGCGGCTATAAGTTGGCTATTTTCTCCTTCTTTGTTAGCTTGTAAATTATTGGAGAACTCTTTTATTTTTTCCAATAATTCCCCTATATTTGCTCAATCTGGAACTCAAATCAATTTAACCCTTGTCTTATGATTTTTGTATTCTTCTAAATATTGGGGCATCACCTTATTCCACTCAATCTATAACTCATGATATTTATCCAATTTTGAAATGTAGATTGTTGCATCATCTAAATTGTCCTTAGTAGTGGGAGCACTATCATAAGGGGCATGAATTTCATGTCACCATGACTGTAACCTATTGACATTCATGTTCTTTTGACCAAATTTTCTTCTCCCAATCATTATCTCTAGAAAACTGATACAACTATCATATATTTCTTTCATTTTCCCTTGCAACTTCTTGATTTTGTTCAAAACCTTGGAGAGGAGTTCTTTCATATAATTCTAGACATCTATCCACTCCTTCACCTTACCAATTTTATCAGAGAAGAAGATATTCAACTCAACCAATTCATCCCTAGGTACCTATAGAATTTTCTTCAATTCTTCCACCGTTGACTCATCCACCTTATTACAATCATCAAAAAATTGGGAGGTGTCTTTAAGGAATTTAGCAACCTTGGAAAGAATGCCAAAGATTTTCTTTATTGATTCATCACCCCTTTTTCCAACCTCCTAAAGCCATTCATGAGTGTTGTGTGTTGTGGATTTTAATCTCTCTATTTCTTCAATAGCCTCCTTTGGTAGGAACCCCTCTGGAATAGTAATTTCACTCGCAACAGTTTGTAGAGGCTTCATAAGGTGTTGAACATATTTATAAACATCATTTAATTGCTTATGCAACTTCTCCTTTTCCTTAGTTTCTTTGTCTAATCTCCTCAGAATAGCCTGAGAAGATTCCTAAAATTCTTCTTTTTGTTGCTCCTTGGTGGTTGACCCTAAACTAATAGTTTGTACCTTATAATCAGAAGGCCTAACCTCATCCTTAAACTTATATGTTGGAGGGAAAACTACATGAATAATCCTATTATTCGATTCACCTCTTGAAATCTTAGAAATTGTTCGTGCTCTTTTTCTCTGCTTAGGCTTCCCCCATTGTTTTAGTAGTTTTTCCAAGTTAAGAGTTTGCTCTTACACAATTATTGGCTTCTTACTAATCCTTTTTTCCAGCCTTTTAGGGATATTGGATTGTGTTGGGTCTCAAAAATGTTGGTTTAAATGAACCACGCGAGGTTGCCACAATCTCAATATGTTAATGGCCAACAAACAAGGCCAACCAATATGGTTGAACCCTCTACTCTTAAGGCTCTACTAAACCTAGGTAGGTATACCTATATGAATGACATAAATTTTGAATTATGTTTCCTACTTGACCTAACTATCCACAAATGGCAATTTGATAGTGGAAAGATATGATCCTAATTTGGTATAAATTGTATATGCAATATCAAAGTGAAAATTTATATGTTCAATTAAGAGATGTAAATGAAATGGATGGAACCTATAAGGATAAATAAGACCAGTGCCTTGTTGGGTAAAACAGAGTCAAATGAAAGCCTTTGATGAGTGATTTCTATCTAGCAAGTTCTCTAATCGTTTGGTATACAATTATGAGTTTATAACTGGTATAAACATGCAAGGATGTAATTGATAAACCCTACTTGAGGCAGAATGTCAAATCTAATTATCTGATTCTTCTTACTCATCCAAATAACATTCCAGATTACTGTAATTGATTGAAAGGAATTTAATTCTTCATTAAAGAACCCAATAAATCAAATCACATTGAAATAAAAAATGTGTACTATTAGATTGAATGTATACTTGATACTTCAATTTAAACAATCAAGAAACATCAAATTGGAGACAATCAAATAATCGCAGGAATCCAACAAACAATTGACACCAAAATGAAGCCACTAAATCAATAGTCTTTCATTGTCTTCCTCAAAATTCATACATGCAACATAGTCTTCTTGAATGCCATCATTCTGAAAATATTGTGCTTACAACAATCTTTCCTATTCTAATTCTACTTATCTTCTACTCAAAACAATGAATATTTATACATTTAGTAGGTGGAAGGATGTGTCCTTTCAAAAACATTTTAAGCATAAAAATGCTAACAAGATTAGCATTAACTAAGTTCTGTTAAGCCATAAGTGAATTGCAGACATGTGCTTTGTGTAATCTTGGTGCTTATGTGTATTTGCATCTCCTAACACATCACAGATCATGATCTCCATCATCATCATTCATTCATTTTGCTCACATGCTTCATCCAACATTATATCTTTCGCAGTGGCTGTCTTCAATATCTCTTGGAGTATTAATTCACATTCGCTCTTCCATGTAGTCATTTCTTTCAATTTTACTTCATCATCACAAAACTTAGACAACCTATCTTCGATGACTTCTATCAATCCCTGCGCATGCCCTTGTAATTCCTCAAAGAATTCCTTGTGCTTATCCATGATACAATTAGCATTTTCAATTCCTCAAGTATTAGGAGTATCCTTTTTCATCTCCTCAATTCTCTCTAGGATTCTACCATCCACTCTTCTATGTTCATTTACTGCATCTATGTATTGTGAATGTTTTCCCCAAAGTTTATTTAACCAAGTATTTAAAACGACCTACCTCCTTTGATTATTGCAGTAAGTGTGTCCATTTTCCCTTCAGAGTATGCACTTGACCCTTCCCAATGGTCCTTCACCTGTGAAATTTCACCTTTGGTGAGCATCTTTGTTGGCCCCGTTACAACACCTACCAAGTCCTTTAAACGTTCATTTTCTCTCAAAATTCTCTCATTATTGGTTTTGTACATTTCTCTCTTTGATCAATGATTGTATCTGGGCTTTATTCAATTTTGCTATATTGATCCCAATTTCTGTAGTTGCAACTGGATCGGCCTCTCCAGCCTTTAAAGTCATGACATGTCCAAATTCCTTCTTAGTATCAATGACAACTGACTTCTTGTGAGGGGGATATAAAGCCCAGATCATCAGTGTCTCTTCATCAGGATTGTATCGTGATCCTGTATACACTTTTGTCACCTTATCTATGCTGAGCTTGTGTGTAGCATTGTTGTCCTTTAGGAAATTGTCAAAAACCAATACAGAATTGAGATCTAGCCCTATGAAAATCATGACACCAGCCCTTTATAACATCTCTCTCCCTTTCTCAGGGGTCATGCTTTTCATCTCTTTATCCACCTCATCGCTCAAGTTTTTTAACAACTCTTCCTCATTTCCTGGTGTGACATTGTCAACTAGTCCTCTTATTTCTTTTCCTTTTTGTTTGTATAAAAATGTTTTGAATTATGAGGTGTTCACAAATTCATCATCTACTATAAAAGATCTACATTCTTCATGTCTTGTATCCACATCCATAGTTTCCTCAATATTTATCTCTCTGGCAAAATAGGTGTAATCCTGAGTCCTTGCCCTTGATACCTTCCTAGATGGGCCTTGTGTCCTATCAACCTCTAATACTTTTTTACTGGAAGACAACTCAACATTTATCAATTCTTGATCATGCTTTTGAATCACCATTTCTTCTTCTTTTGCTTCCCAGTTTCTCATTATGCCATCAAATTGATAGGGCACATGCTGATACTCTCCAAATTTTATCCTCTATTTGGCAAAATGGATATATCCCTTTGGATCAAATTTTTTCCTTAATGGCGCTTTTCTCATGTTATAATGCAATAAATTATACAAAATTAAATATTAGCACTCCTTTTCTAACACAGTATCTTCAAAACCGTAGACCCTAATCATAGTGGCATTTTCTAAACAATACCAATCCCCCAAGTTGTGGCTAATTTGTCCATTATAATCCTTGGGCCTGAGAAACCTCTTTATTTCATCAGACAAGGAATAGTCACAAGGATGATTATAAAACCTATACAAAGGCTTCACAAAGTACTCTTCAAAATGAAAGAAATTTGAATCAGCAAACCTACTGTCCCAAACAGTAATCCACAACTGAATAGGAAATGGTTTGCCTTCCTTGTCAAACTGCAAAATCCTCAGCTCCTGGGGCCACAATCCTAATTCATGTCCAAAAGATAGCACCAAGTGCATCAACAATGAATAATTACTAAGGTGCAGGACAAAGGATCCATTCTTTATTGCCATCAACCTTGCATCCATCTCTTTAAATACATATGAAGCATAATCAAAAGACCTAAAATTATGATATTGAACATCCGCAACAATCATCATAGGTATAACTATCATATGCTCTGGGACCTCCATCCCCAATACCTATCCCACTGAAAAATAAGTGTACTTTATGTAGGGTTCGAAGAGATCCACATGAAATGGTGGTCCCTCACTGTCTTCCATCGGAGTCAGTTTGCCATGACACCTAATTCTATGTAGGAGTAACCTCCAGCCCTTGTAAATTGTATCCATTCTTCTTAATTCAATCTTGAGTTCCTCACTTATGATCTCATTACATATTCCTTCTAACTTGAAAACCTCTCTTATTGCATTCTTAGACACATGTATCACCGAGTTCCTAGATAAATCACATATGGCCCTATTCTTCGGATTATAATGACTAGCCAATAATTTCACCAATTCGACATCAACAAAAACATTAGGGCACACCAATTTTCCCAAATTGAGCCTCCACGGATTATATACTGGCTTGAACCGATTTCTTCTATGGTAATGGAAATTGAACAATTCATATCCTATGATTGGGGTCCAAACATCTCCTATGAACTTGCATTTGTCATCCAATTTATCTATTTCCGCCTTAAGTTGTGCAGAAAGTCTTGCTTTAGGTCCTGAACTAGGTAGTTGGTCCATGAGATCTTGGTTCAATTTTCTCTTAGTGCCCTCTAGTCACATTTCAGTTTTTTGTTTTTTCCCTTTGGTTGACTACCCTCCCTAGGTTTTCTTCCTTTTATCTTTTCTGAACTAGTGCCTTCCATTTTCAAAATTTCTCAAACTTTCAGAGGATGAGGAACTTACTGTATTTTGCCTAAAAATCCAAGTTAGACGAATGCCTTAATTGTTCTGTTCGATCCCCTGCTCTCCTTCACTGCCAATTCTACGAAACAATGATTTCAATTGAGCTCACCCTGATTTGTAAAATCTTTTATGCTTCTTGGCGCCATTAATGTCTTCACTAAGACTTGAATGAAGCATGTTTTTCAGAATTCTCGCTTCACATTAGGGATCATATTGGAAATACATTTCAAATCTCTGGCCGATATGTCTGTTCAATGTTCACCCATCTGCTAAGACATCTTGTAGTTCCCCTGACATCCCAAGTCTCCCTGATAGTTTTTTCCTTTTAGTTTTTTTTTCTGCCATGACCTTCACCGAAGAAAACTATCACCCAGCCTTAATGAATCAGGCCAACAATTCTTCACTTTACTTCGAAAGCTCTTTGTATCATCGAGATGTTCACTTTGTGAACTTAAGTTGCTGAGACCAAGTAATTGTCCTGCCGACAGAATGATATTCTCCGTGACTCTCTTAGATCTCCCTGCTGACACTTATCTCACCGATATACTGTTCCTTCAGTGAGACTACGCACATTGTCTTCTTGACAAATTTTATCTCTATATGCTCAGTTCTATCGGTATAACATGAGGGTTCGGTAAGACTCCTCGAACTCTCCCTAGCATCATTGTCTTACCGAATGAGTCTTCTTTTCGCTTTATCGGCAAGACCAGTGAATGCTTTGGGTAGTCCTTTGAAATCTCGCTCTGATGACTATAGTCTGGCTGATACACTTTTTCATATTTCAATCGGTAAAAAGAAATTTAGTTCAATATGACCTCACATCGTCACGTCGATACCTTTTGTCTTGCTGATACGAAATGTAAACCCGCATTCTCTGTGTATATATCCTCATCGGTATGACACTTATGATGTCTTTTCGATATATTGAGGAAATGTATATTATTATTGATGAGACCTGCATCAACTTATGCTGATATTTTTAAATATTAAAGATTTAATGTCAGATGAATTTTATGGGGCTATATGACAAAATTTAACCTGGACCTTGGTGAAAAATGCTATGTGAGGAAATTTTATGCCTCCAATATGAACTTCTTGGGAAACTAATAAGCATGAAGGGTTAATGAGGTTATCAAAATTTCACAGTTCCAATAGTGGCTTCGTCTCAGGATGAATGATTGTGAGATCATTGCAAGGATCTAGATCTCTCGGTAAGTAGACCAAACATTATGGATGAGAGAAAGTGGAGTTGAACATGATCCTAAACTACTGTACATGGAGAAAAGATCAAATAAGGGATTCTAGGATTGTCCATGTACTAGCAATTTCATGTATCCTTTACTTCCTATACTACTGTGCATGGAAAGTTTATGAGAAGCTTTCTCAAGAGTTGTCCATGCACTGGCAACCCTTGATCCTCTATAATTTCAAGAGACAAAGTTCTTTAGAAATTTCCCATGTACAGGAAACTCCTATTCTTTACCACTCATATTTTGCCAATAATATGAATCCTCTCCTCGCTTTCCAACAACAACAAAAGGTCCTAACCACAAAGCCTCAAATTTTCCATGTTTTCCTTTCTCCTGGCACCTAGCATTCCACATCAATACCAGATCATCCTTTTCAATTTTTTTTTTTTTCCTTTTTGTCAAACAAATACTTCATTTGTGTTTGCAGCTTCATGTTCTGGTTTTGGGGTAATCTTCTCATTTCATCAAGTTCTGCTAATTGTTCCATTCTCTCTTCCATTGGTTCAAGAACCTCCATGTCTTCTTGAAGAATAAATTTATAAACTAGCAATAGATTTTGTAAAGGCATTCTAGCTTGTGTTCCATATACTAGTTCATATGGGGATTTTCCAATTGCTTTTTTGACAGTGATCCTATCAGCCCATACAACTAATTTTAATTTTGAATCCCATATCTTTTTGTTTCCACCCAAAATTCTCCTAATGATCTTTAGAAGGCTTTTGTTGCTAGATTCTTCCCGACGATTAGCTTGTGGGTGGTAAGGAGCAGAATAAGAGATAGCAATACCATGCATATTGCAAAAGGCTTTAAACTCATCTGATCTGAAACACATCCCATTGTCTATGATCCATCTTAGTGGTGTACCAAACCTTGTAATAATGTTATCCATCAAAAAATTTATCACAACTTTACTTGTCGCCTGTTTGGTTGGGATTGCTTCTACCCATTTGGTAAAGTAATCAGTGGCTACCAGTATCCATCTGTTTCCTCCACTTGATATCTCTTGTATCTCCCCAATAAATTCAATCCCCCATTGATGAAAAGGGGCTTCAACCTGCATAGGTCTAAGTGGTAAAGCTCCTTGATATTTCATTTTGCCTGAAATTTTTTGATGTGCTTCACATTTCCTTACATATGAAAATAAATCATTAAATTTTTTTGGCTAGTAATAACCTTCCTTGAGGATTTTATGTGTAGTTGTCTTTGTAGAATAATGGCCTCCACAAACTCCTTCATGCATTTCTTTTAGAACATGATTAGCTTGTGACTCATCTAAACATAACAACAACATTCCATCTTTATTTTTCCAGAATAAATCACCTTCTATAAATACATATTTAGAGGCCTATAGTTTCAAAGTTATTTTTTGGTTATCATTGAGTCCTTCAGGGCACTTTGTGTTCTTGAGGTAATGCATGATGTCTATATACCAGGGTGTATGCTTAATGCTTGCAATTACATTTCCTTCTTCTTCTACATTGCAAAGTTGATTTGCCTCAATGTTTGCTTCTGCCATTAACTTGGCCAATCCTTGGCCTCTTATCAATTTAGTAAATTGTATTTCCATATCAAATTCCTGAATTTTATTAATCCAATTGCACCTCTTCCCTGTTACTTTTGACTGTGTCAAAATGTCTTTGACAGCTGCGTGACGGACATAAGCAATCACTTTGGCTCCAACAAGATACGGTCTAAAGGCTTTTGTGGCATTTACTAGTGCACAGGCTTGTTTTTCCATTATGTCATACATCAACTCTGATCCCTACAAAGATTTACTAAAGAAGGACACAGGTTGCTCATGACCATCCTCATTTTTCTGTAGCATAACAACAACTATTGTATGCAAGGAAGCGAATGAAAATATTTGAAAAGGTTTTGTGAAATTAGGAGATTTGAGGACAGGGGCTTCCTTAATGGCTCTTTTAATGGATACAAAGGATTCTAATGCTTCTTGGGTCCATTCAATTTTTTGTCCTTTCCTTAGCATCTTTGATATGGGCTTGACAATTTCAGCAAAGTTTGACACAAACCTCCTAACAAAGTTAATCTTCCCAAAAAATGATTGGATGTTTTTTATAGTTTTAGGGATAGGGACCTTATCTATAGCCTCAACTCTCTTAGGATCTATCCTAACTCCCTCTTTTGACACAATGTGTCCTAAGAGTTTTCCCTCTATAATAGCAAAATGAAATTTCTTAGGGTTCAAACTAATGCCATATTCTAAAGCCTTAATGAATATTTTTTCAAGATGTTCTACATGATCTTCAACTCTTTTTGAGTAAGCAGTAAGGTCATCTTGATACACCACCATTATAGCATTAATCAAGTCTGCAAATGCTAAGTCCATAGCTCTTTGAAAGGTCGCTCTTGCATTTGTGAGACCAAAAGGCTTTCTCACATATACATATGTTTCCCATGGAGTTGTGAAAGTTATTTTGTACTGCTCAGATTCCCCGACCTTAACCTGGTTATAACCCAAAAAACTATCCATCATAGACAACAACTCACACTCGGTTACTTTATGTAGTATAGCTTCCATGTTAGGCAGAGGGTAGTTATCCTTGAGGGATGCTACATTCAGATTTCTGAAATCCACACACAATCTGATATCTCCATTTTTCTTTCTAATAGGAACTAGGTTTGACACCCATGTTGAATGCCTAACAGGTTTAATGATGCCTCCATCTGTAATTTTGGCCAATTCCTCCTACATTTTTGGTTCCAATGTGGGGTTAATAGGCCTTTGTTTCTATCTAAATGGCTTTACATCTTCTTTCAATGGAATTTCATGTTGAAATAAATCCTCCCTATATGCCTTGAGGTTCTCATAAGACCATGCAAACACATGTTTATATTTTCTTAACAATGAAATCAGCATTCTTCGGATAGTTGGACTTATTTTCTTCCAAATATATACTTTCCTTGGTGCCAGTTCAGTCCCTAAGTTTATTTCTTCAATATCTTCCCTTTTTACTGGTGTCTATTTCATAAGGGATCGATCACTTCCATCGTATTTTCTTTCCAATGCTACCAACCCCTTGGGAAGTTTAGTAGTCTTAAGTTGCAAGACTTTCTTTCCAAATACTGTCTGTTCTCCATCAATTTATTCTACAAAGGCATTGAAATCAATTTCTTGAGCCTCATATTGGTCTATGCATTGAAGGAACTTTAAGAGATCAGTGTCATCATTAAAAACCTACCAACTATATACATTTTCAAGCACAACAGGTCTTGCTTTGAACTCAACTTGAGATATTCCTACTAGCGTGATGCCATCTTTTTTCAATACAACATTGGCTAGGAAGTCTGCCATTATGTTTTTTGATCTATCCACCCAATCTATGGAGAAAGCATCAAATAGATCATTGTATCCCTTATAGCATTTATGTATTGTTTCAGCCTCTTGTTCTTTGCAACATATTTAGATCTGACCTATGACACAACTAGCTTTGAATCTCCAAAAATAATTAAAAGTTTAATTTTACACTTGACTGCCATGTTTAAACCAGTTAGCAAGGCTTCATATTCCGCCACATTGTTTGTACATTCAAATGCAAATAAGAATGAATATTTAAAAGTTGAACCATCAGGAAATATGAAAACTATCCCAACTCCATTACCTTCTTGGCTGCATGCTCCATCGAAGTACATTTTCCATATCCCTTGTTGATTTTCAGAAATAATTTTATCAATTGGATCTTTGCTTACCAACTCAGGTTGAGATAGTTTTAATCTAAAACTCCCCAAATTAGCATCACAGAAACAATTAAGTTGCTCTTGAGGAGCATATTCAACAATTTGATTCATTTGGGGTTCCCTATATAATTTGACCTCTTCTCCATTCACTGGTATGGTGGCATATGATAAGTCAAACTGTACATTGCCTCCTACTGCTGCAGTCCACTATCTTGACAAAAGCATTCCAAACTGGGGAGGTGTGTCAATTATGGTTATGTCAATAGTGTAAGAAGCTTGTGGGTAAGTTTCTAATCTTAGTTCCAAATTCTTCATTATTCCCACAATCAGAACAGGCTTGCTATCCATGGTGTAGCATTTACCTCCCTCAATATCTATCCACATACCAAGTTGTTTCATTACCCCTATTGGCATGATATTCATGGAGGCACCTGAGTCTATCATGCAATTTCTTACTAGTTTTCCACTTATGAGTAAAGTGGTAAAGAATGGGTCAATATGTGGCATGTTCATTAGGCAGGCCTCTAGGATTTTTACCTCCTTCCTTTTATTATTTTTTTCAGAAACTTATTTATTGTCAGGGTTCATATTTTGATTCCCATTGGACATTAATTGTATGGCACCTTCCCTATATTCCTTGATCTTCATCACTTCAATTGAGATAAGGCTTGTATGAAATCAAAAGATGTACCTTTTTAGGTTCTATCAATTCTCCTTTGTTCTCTTCTTTTTCCCTTCTGGATGTTTGATTTGGTTTTTGTTTCTCAATGGGAATTTCTTTGCTTTCCAACTTAGGAGATCCCTTCTATTGTTTATCATCAATCCCTTTTGATGTCTCATTTGATACTTTTTTATTTTTTACAAATATTCCCCTTGGGACACCCTCATCTCTATTCACTATTCTGTTTCTCAAATGATATTTGTTTCTAGCTTCCTCCACTGCTGCAATTGTCAATATTTTAATCTCTTCTTCACTTGGTCTCCTTATACTGCATCTATTAGTCTGACTTGATGCAACAGGGGGATTTTTCTCATTATCACTTTCTTCATGATCAGAAAAAAAATGCTGCTCTGCCATGTGAATATTGTATTTTTGGTGATCAACATTATACTCATATCCTTCCTTCTCTAAAGATGCATATTCCTACTGCAAAGAGTTAAGAGTGTGGGAAGTTAGGTAGAAATACTGGTCTTCACCACCATCATTTTCCAGTGTTTCTTCTTCCAGTATTGACTGAGTTGTAACATAATGCTCTCGGGAATGTGGTGTGTAACAGACTGAACTCTAGGGACTTTTATCTACCATATATTCTCCCTTCCTTTTTAATGGATCCGGTGTTTCTTTATTTCTTGGTCTATCATTTACCGGCTTCCCATCCTTCTAGTTTTTATTATAAGGCATGTCATGCAACCTTGGTCTTTCATTCCTATATGTGTTCTCTTGTCTGTTTGGGGGAGCATATTGGGGAACCCTAGGGTTTTCTCTTTTAGAAAACATCCCTACAACTTTCCTATTATTTTCAATAGTTAATGCTATCTTTTGGGCCTCAGCCATATTCCTAGGACCTTTATTTCTCAATTCATATCTTGTCTTGGGATCAAAGGCTTTCAAATAGATACTCAATGCAGCAGGATCAGCCAACCTGGATCCCTAAGGTATTTTATTATGTAACTTAACAAACCTTTGGTTAAAATCAAAGGCTAACTTGTTTTGATGCTTTTGGATAGTCACTAACTCATGCAAAGCAAAATCTGATGCACACTGATTCCCATACTACTGAAGAAACTGTTCATGAAATACATGAATGGAATAAATTGATGTTGTTGGTAGACTGTTAAACCAGTCCCTGGCATCCTCAATCAGTGACATCATAAATAATCTCATTTGTACATCCTCATACTGCATAACCAAGTCTTGAATGACTGCTTTAAAGTTTCTCAGCTGCTCCTCAGCTATAATTGCATTACTTCCTATGAACTTAGGGACTAGGTTCCTCCAGTTTTTGTCTAGAGGGTAAGGGTATATATGAAATCCGATAAGATCAAATTGTCTAATCATGGTTGTGTATTGTGGAGGGGGATTTTGGAAATTTTGATGCTGGTATAGTGGGTTAGTATTTGCCACATATTGTGGACCTTGTGGGGGTACATACTGCTGATGAGGTGGCTGAATATTTCAGTGTTGTGGTGGAGCAATTGTGTTTCTATATTGATTCCTTGGCTGATTTCGGTGGGCTTGTGGGGAATTTGATGGCTTCATATTGTTGTTCTTATGAGGGGGCGTATATTTGGGTGAACTAGCCATTGATGTTTTAACATGAGCCTTCTGTAACTTCAATTTTTCAAATTCCTTCATGGCCTGAAGCCTTTGCTCATATTCTATCCTTGACCTTTATGTTTCTTGCCTTATACATTCCCACTGTGCATCTGTCTCATCTTGGCTCATGAGTTCATGGTTTTCTTTGGATGTTGGCTCATATTCAAGTCCTTCCTCAAAAAGTGTAGCTCTATGATCACATTCAAATTCTCTCCTCTTCTCAACTTCAAATTCAACCATGAATTCTTCATCTTTATCATGGCTTATTCGATGGAAGGTTTTTCTTTTCTCTTCAGGACTACGAAGCTCTTTAGATGGGCTATTTTTATTTGTTAATGCCTTGTATGAGTTGTGTGTTTCCATTGGTGGTTTTGATATTCTATTTTTTGTGGTTGGATCTAGGTCATTGAATACCTTCTTTCCCTGATCATTTTTATAGGTTTGCTTACCTTTGTAATTAGGACCATCCCCCTCCTTGTACAAAGATCTCCTTCCTTTCATCTTGTGAGAAACTGTGATGGTCTAAACTCTAGGTTGATTCCTTTCTGATTTGTATTTTATTGTATCAGTCTCAATGCTTTTGTTCATTTAGAGTCGCCACCCAATTTTTCTGAAAGTGAGAAAAGATGTTATTATTTCACCCAGCGGAGTAAATTTTCAAATTTTTAATTATGGTTTTCTTTTAATGACTCTATATAGAAAGGTTGTCTACCATAGGACTTCTCTCTAGTTTTTCCCAACAGAGTTTCCCACTTTTTGGATCTCAAAAATGCTAGTTTGAATGAGCCACGAGAGGTTGCCACACTCTCACTATGTTAATGGCCAACTAACAAGGCCAACCAATCTGGTTGAACCCTCTACTCTTAAGGCTCTGCTAAACCTAGGCAAGTACACCTATATGAATGACACAAATGTTGAATTATGTTTCCTACTTGACCTAACTATCCACAAATGGAAATTTGATAGTGGAAAGATATGATCCTAATTTGGTATAAATTGTATATGCAATATCAAAGTGAAAATTTATATGTTCAATTAAGAGATGTAAATGAAATGGATGGAACCTATAAAGATAAATAAGACTGGTGCCTTGTTGGATAGAACAGATTCAAATGAAAGCCTTCGATGAGTGGTTTCTATCTAGCAAGTTCTCTAATCAGTTGGTATACAATTATGAGTTTATAATTGGTATAAACATGCAAGGATGTAACTTATAAACCCTACATGAGGCAGAATATCAAATCTAATTATCTGATTCTTCTTACTCATCCAAATAACATTCCCAGATTACTGTAATTGATTGAAAGGAATTTAATTCTTCATTAAAGAACCCAATAAATCAAATCACATTGAAACAACAAATGTGCACGAGTAGATTGAATGTATACTTGATACTTCAATTTAAACAATCAAGAAACATCAAATTGGAGACAATCAAATAATCGCAGGAATCCAACAAACAATGACACCAAAATGAAGCCACTAAATCAACAGTCTTTCATTATCTTCCTCAAAATTCATACATGCAACATAGTCTTCTTGAATGCCATCATTTTGAAAATATTGTGCTACAACAATCTATCCTATTCTAATTCTACTTATCTTCTACTCAAAACAATGGATATTTATACATTTAGTAGGTGGAAGGACATGTCCTTTCAAAAAAGTTTTAAGCATAAAAATGCTAACAAGATTAGCATTAACTAAGTTCTGTTAAGCCATAAGTGAATTACAGACATGTGCTTTGTGTAATCTTGGCGCTTATGTGTATTTGCATCTCCTAACACATCGTAGATCACGATCTCCATCATCATCATTCGTTTGTTCTACTCACATGCTTCATCCAATGTTATATCTTTCGCAATGGCTATCTTCAGTATCTCTTGGACTATTAATTCACATTCGCTCTTCCATGTAGTCATTTCTTTCAATTTTCCTTCATCATCACAAAACTTAGACAACCTATCTTCGACGACTTCTATCAATCCCTGTGCATCCCCTTGTAATTCCTCAAAGAATTCCCTGTGCTTATCCATGATACAATTAGAATTTTCAATTGTTGAAGTATTAGGAGTATCCTTTTTCATCTCCTCAATTCTCTCTAGGATTCTACCATCCACTCTTCTATGTTCATTTATTGCATCCATGTATTATGAATGTTTTCCCCAAAGTTTATTTAACCAAGTATTTAAAATGACCTGCCTCCTTTTGATTATTGCAGTAAGTGTGTCCATTTTCCCTGGAGAGTATGCACTTGACCCTTCCCAATGGTCCTTCACCTGTGAAATTTCACCTTTGGTGAGCATCTTTGTTGGCCCCGTTACAGCACCTACCAAGTCCTTTAAACGTTCATTTTCTCTCAGAATTCTCTCATTATTGGTTTTGTACATTTCTCTCTTTGATCAATGATTGTATCTGGGCTTTATTCAATTTTGCTATATTGATCCCAATTTTTGTAGTTGCAACTGGATCGGCCTCTCCAGCCTTCAAAGTCATGACATGTCCAAATGCCTTCTTAGTATCAATGACAACTAACTTCTTGTGAGGGGGATATAAAGCCCAGATCATCAATGTCTCTTCATCAGGATTGTATCGTGATCCTCTATAAAATTTTGTCACCTTTTCTATGCTGAGCTTGTGTGTAGCATTGTTATCCTTCAGGAAACTGTCAAAAACCAATGCGGAATTGAGATCTAGTCCTATGAAAATCATGACACCAGCCCTTTCTAACATCTCTCTCCCTTTCTTAGGGGTCATGTTTTTCATCTCTTTATCCACCTCATCCCTCAAGTTTTTATCAACTCTTCTTCATTTCCTGGTGTAACATTATCAACTGGTCCTCTTATTTCTTTTCCTTTTTGTTTGTATAAAAATGTTTTGAATTATGAGGTTTTCACAAATTCATCATCTGCTATAAAAGATCTACATTCTTCATGTTTTGTACCCAGATCCATAGTTTCCTCAATATTTATCTCTCTGGTAGAATAGGTGTAATCCCGAGTCCTTGTCCTTGATACCTTCTCGGATGAGCCTTGTGGCCTATGAACCTCTAATACTTTTTTACTAGAAGAAAACAACTCAACATCTATCAATTCTTGATCATGCTTCTGAATCACCATTTTTGCTTCTTTTGCTTCCAAGTTTCTAATTATGCCATCATATTGATAGGGCACATACTGATACCCTCCAAAGTTTATCCTCTATCTGACATAATGCATATATCCCTCTGGATCAAATTTTTTCCTTGATGGCAGTTTTCTCATGTTATAATGCAATAACTTATCCAGAATTAAATTGTAGCCCTCCTTTGCTAACATAGTAAAATCACCAAAACACAATGTACTTGGCATAAAAGCTTGTTTCCGATAAGAACTTAAGTTCATGACACTGGAGAAATCCATTTTCCTAACAATCTCCAAGTATGCAATTCTATCTAGAACTGTCCTACGAAAAATAAATGGAGTATCTTGAAAACCATAAACCCTAATCATAGTGGCATTTTCTAAAAAATAACAATCCCCCCAGCTGTGGTAGATTTGTCCATTATAATCCTTAGGCCTGAGAAAACTCTTTATTTCATTAGACAAGGAATAGTCACAAGGATGATTATAAAACCTATACAAAGGCTTCACAAAGTACTCTTCAAAATACAAGAAATTAGAATTAGCAAACCTATTGTCCCAAACAACAGTCCACAACTGAATAGGAAATGGCTTGCCTTCCTTATCAAATTGAAAAATCCTTAGCTCCTAGGGCCACAATCCTAATTCTTGTCCAAAATATAGCACCAAGTGCATCACCAATGAATAATTCCTGAGGTGTAGGATAGAGGTTCCATTCTTTATTGCCATCAACCCTGCGTCCAACTCTTTAAATACATGTGAAGCATAATCAAAAGACCTGGAATTATGATATTGAACATCCGCATCAATCACCATAAGTATAACTGTCATATGCTTTAGGACCTCCATTCCCAATACCTGTCCCACTGAAAATATAAGTGTACTTTATGTAGGGTTTGAAGAGATCCACATGAAATGGCGGTCCCTCACTATCTTCCATTGGAGTCGGTTTGCCATGACACCTAATTCTATGCAAGGGTAACTTCTAGCCCTTGTAAATGGTATCCATTCTTCTGAATTCACTCTCGAGCTCCTCACTTATGATCTTCTCATTACATATTCCTTCTAACTTGAAAACCTCGCTTATTGCATTCTCAGACACATGTATCACTGGGGTCCCAGATAAATCACATATGGCCCGATTCTTCAGATTATAATGACCAGCCAATAATTTCACCAATTTGACATCAACAAAAACATGAGGGCACACCAATTTTCGCAAATTGAGCCTCCACGGATTACATACTGGCTCGGAGTGATTTCTTCTATGGTAATGGAAATTGAACAATTTGTATCCTCTGATTGGGGTCCAAACATCTCCTATGAACTTGCATTTTTCATCCAATTTATCTATTTCTACCTTAAGTTGTTTGAAACATCTTGCTTTAGGTCCTGAACCAGGTAGCTGGTCTATGTGATCTTGGTTCAATTTTCTCTCAGTTCCCTCTGGTCACGTTTCAATTTTTTGATTTTTTCCCTTTGGTTGACTACCCTCCCTAGGTTTTCTTCCTTTTATCTTTTTTGAACTAGTGCCTTCCATTTTCAAAATTCACAAACTTTCAGAGGATGAGGAACTTACTATATTTCACCTGAAAATCTGAGTTTGACGAATGCCTTAATTGTTCTGCTCATTCCCCTGCTCTCCTTCACTACCAATTCTTTGAAACAATGATTTCAATTGAGGTCACCCTGATTTGCAAAATATTTTATGGTTTGTGGAACCATTAATCTCTTCACTGAGACATGAATGAAGCAAGTTTTTCGAAATTCTTGCTGTCACTTTAGGGATCATATCGGCAAGAAATTTCAAATCTCTAGCCGATTTGTCTATTCAACATTCACCGATTCGCTAAGACATCTTGTAGTTCCCCCAACATCAGAAGTCTCCCTAATAGTTTTCCTTTTAGTTTTTTCTATTACCATGACCTTCACCGAAGCAAACTATCACACAGACTTAATGAATCAGGCCAACGATTCTTCACTTTACTCCGAAAGCTCTTTGTCTCACCGAGATGTTCACTTTGTCAACTTAAGTCATCGAGACCAAGTAATTGTCCTGATGATAGAATGATATTCACTGTGACCTCTCTTCGATCTCCCCGCTGATACTTATCTCACCGATAAAATTTTCCTTCGGCGAGACTATGCACATTATTTTCTCGACAACTTTTATCTCTATACACTCAGTTCTGTTGGTATAACATGAGGGGTCGGTAAGACTCTCCGAACTCTCCCCGACATCATTGGCTTACTGAATGAGTCTTCTTTTCGCTTTATTGGCAAGACCAGTGAGTGCTTTAGGTATTCCTTTTAAATCTCACTTCGATGACTATAGTCTGGCCAATATACTTTTTCATATTCCAATCAGTAAAAAGCAATTTAGCTCGATATGACCTCACATCGTCACATCAATACCTTTTGTCTTGCTGATAGGAAATGTAAACCCGCATTCTCTTGGTATATATCCTCATCGGTATGACACTTCTGATGTCTAGCCGATATATTGAGGAAATGTATATTATTATCAGTGAGACCTACATCAACTTATGCTGATATTTTCAAATGTTAAAGATCTAATGTCAGATGAATTTTATGGGGCTATATGACAAAATTTAACCCGGACCTTGGTGAAAAATGCTATGTGAGGAAATTTTATGCCTGTAATATGAACTTCTTGGGAAACTAATAAGCATGAAGGGTTAATTAGGTTATCAAAATTTCACAGTTCGAACAGATTGTTCTATATCTACCTCTTTATTCGGGCTATTAACCATATTTTCCTCAACATTCTTTTCTATTTCCGGCTGATCCTCTTGTTCATTTTTATCTTGGTGAGGATTGTCAGCAACTTCCTCTCTTTTCCCTTATGCCTCCGGATGATCCTCCAATTCCTCAATTATCACATTCTCTAGATACTTAGTTGGATTTTCTTGTACTAGTTCAGATTCCATGTTTTTTCTTTTTGGTCCATAGGTAAATTGGTTAATATTTTGCATAAATTTCCTCCATTCTCCACTATTAGGAGTAGAAATCTCCTCTTCTTTAGCTTTAAGATGCTCAAGATTATTTGATAGATTTCCTTCCTAATGGGAAGCTTCCTCTGAAATTTATATATTAGGAGGAGAAAGAGGAGGAGAATTATTTTCGGTAGCTGCTCTTTTCTCGACATCATCAATAGGTTCCCCTTCATTCTGCACCTTTTCTTCAATAGTTTTCATCTCTTTTACTAGAGATACGTTGTTCTTGGGGGAGTTTCTTCTGACATAAACTTGGGGCTATTCCCCAAAAAACTTTATATAAATAGCTTTTTCTAAAGAAGGAGCATCAGTGGTGGAATCACCCTTCCTTGCCTTAGCACTTCTCTACCTTTTTGTGACCAATTTCCTATTCTTAGCTAGCTGTGAAGTCTCCCATCCTTCAGTTGTAACACCAAATTTTGGAGCCTTCCTTGTCTTGGGATATTTCTTCTTAGCAAGCTTGGTTTGTGTATGACTGCTCGTTCTTCTATTTATCTTGAGGGGTTACCCTCCTCTTGATTATCTTCATCTTGAGGCTCACTAAAGTCATCCTTTTCAACCTCTACCTCCTCTTCATATTGGAATTCTAGATCCCATATCAAGTCATAAGTGAGCTTGGTCCCATCAGCCCCCAACTCTAATACTTTGTACTTCACCCATAGCCTAGATTACTTCTTGACTAGCTCGATAACTTGATCCAAGTCTATTACCTCCTCGTCGGACTAGTTCATTAGAGGTAAGGGATTTTTCTTGTGTGTCTCAAAACCATGGTGTTGAATTAGGTCTACATCATCATCCAGGACCTAGTCTGGGACCTCAGCTATCGGGAGAGCCTTATTAATTTGAGAGGAAACTGAGAAAATCTCCTTCTGACAACTTTGAACTCATCCTTGCAATTGTCCCAATAGTCCTCGATGTGATCCTTATGACTAAACTCTTTATTGGCCTACTTCATGGCCTTGCCATATGGATCAAACTTATTCTTGTTGGTATGAGAATAGAACTCAAATTGTCCCATCTCTTTTCTAGAATACTGTGCACTTTGGATGGATGGGCAAGCCTCTAAGGTTCCAATCCTTTGTGGAAATTCTCCTTCCAACCCTTTCTTTTTCAACTCCTTCTATAGGATCTCTTTAAAGTCCACCATTTGTCTTGTCAGTTCCAACATTAGAAGTTTTTTGGTTGGATACTTTGGTAATCTAAGAGGAACAAATGGATATCCTTGTACTCGGATGTATGTGAACCTTTGAAATTGAATGAACCATTGACCATATTACTTGATCAGGTCCATGACATCATCAAAGACCCTGGCATGGAGAGCATCTTGTAACAATCTGGGAATGTACATGAAAATTGCATCATTTTCCCTCCTATAGTTGGATGTTTTATGATGCAACTATGGGTAAATAGCCCATATCATGTCCTTCCCAATAGTCCCTTTATGACTATCACGTACTGATTTTATCAATTATTTAATTGCAATTATTAATCATGAGATTTTCAATGTTTATGTTAGATGATTATTTAAATTTAAATGCAAATTGAAATTTAAATGCAAATGAAATGATTTGAATTCATTATTATGAAATATGGGGTTTGTCATTAATGAAGAGAATTTGAGTGCAAGTGAACACAAGAACAGGTAAACGAGAATGAAGGTGAGAACATTGATCAAGTAGAGTCGTTTTAGCCATTAGATGTTAATAAGGCTGATGGAATATCACACACCACTTAGTAATTATTAATGTATTTTCGTGATTATTATCTAGAATTTTTTTTATTAAGTTTATTTGATCACTCAAATTTATGTGAAAATGAATATGTGTGTTTTGAAATGGAAAGATTGATTGTTTACGAAAAGCTTAATCAATTTGAGTATATTATGTTATTATGTGGAAAAAACAGATTTAAAATAAGAGTAGAAATATATGTTTAAATGAAATAAAAATGATTAAATCTAGTTATTTAATGAAAATTAGAAGAAATAAATGCAATACATTTTAAATTTGAATTGAATGTAGAACTTAGTAAACAATTGGAAAATGATTACCTCTCAATCAATTTCACATGCAATCAATAAAATAAAACAACAGTTAACTTGGAGTTATGGCCACCATTGCTGGGAATTTGGCATGAAGAGTGGATAGAATTTAATGGCTAACTACACCATTCACATGATAAAGAAAAAAGTAGTAAAGAAGGAGTCAAGAGAGAGAATTGAGGATAAATATTTTGGATCCATCATATGCATGAATTAGGAGAGGAAGAAAAATCTGTTTTTAGACAGAGGGAGAGAAAAAAAAAGGCATAAAAACAAAGATGGTTTATAATTACTATGGATCTCCCATGTGCACAAGTGTAAGGAGAGAGAGAGCTAAGCATAGAACAAGGTTATTTTGTAAAAAAAATGTTATCTTCCTCATACGCAAGGATAGTAGAGAAGAAGGCTCGGCCCGAAGTGGGAAGTAACGAAAGGAGGTGTGCCAGAAGTAGGGAAGAGAGGTGCGTATAAGTAAGGAAGAGAGGCAACCAGAGGAAGAGAGGAGGCAAGGTGCGACCAGTAGGGAGGAGAGAAAAGAGAAGGAGAGAACATAAATCTCTTTCCACTTGGAACGTGCGAAGAGAAGGTGAAGTGCGCATGTGAGAAAGAAGACAGGATGCCGCTAGAGGAAAGGAGAATTGGTGATGTGCACAGGCTAAAGGAAGGAGGAGGGAGTTTAGGAAAAGATTTGGCACTTACTTCATGCACAAGTGAAAGAAAGAGGGACGCAACCATCATAGGAGGACTATCAACATTTTAGAGAAAGGGAAAGACAATCAGAGCACAAAGAGCAACCTACAGGAGAAACACACACAAAAAGTAAAAAATATAAAAGTATATACATGTAAGATTGAGGAGATTCACGACTACTGCAAAAGATTAATAGGTAAGATCATTGATATAAAACATTTACTAGTCTTAGAAATAATGAATTTCTGTGTTATTTCTTTCTTTCTTTCACAAATACAACAAAAATGAGAACGTATCGTAGGAATTAATGAATTCTTAAGTACATATACCAAACTATATTTTCATGAAGATAGAGAAAAAACTTGAACAAAAAATTATTGAACACATATTATAGAATTAGAGACAATAAACTTTGTTCTTTAAAGAATTTTGTTTTTGTATATAAAAAGATACGCACAGAAAACTATATGTTTTTAGATTGAGAAAACCTCCAAAAGAAAACTGTATTCATTAACCGTACAGACAGAAAATTGGAAATTGCAAGAAAAGTACATGAAGTTATTAAAATATCAAAGATTAAAATTATTAAATGTTTTCCAAAATGAAAAGATAAAAATTATTTTGTGTATTTAAATATGCTTGAAAATTAAAAGTGGATTTTGATAATTCTCAAGGAATTATTCTAAAATTGTTTACGAAACAAAAGTAAATGTGAGGTGTTTACATTTTTACAAAAGATAATATTTAAGAGGAAATGGATGGGTGACCTCCTGGGAAGTCTCGGTGTTGCACCCTTTCAAGAGGATGAACGTGGAATAGCAGTGCATTAGCTCTGCTAAGGTTTTGTGTTTTCTAAGGTCATTTGTGGCCCCTCCTATGTCATACTACGATTCTTGCGCAGGAAATTATTTCCTTCATTGAGTACGGCCACATTTACTACGGTTTTAGGGGTTTATTATGCCTTCAACCCGTACTAACCCAGTAATTCTTGCTGGTGTTAGTGGTTCATTGGCGCAGTTTAATGGCTCCCCCACCGAACAAACACCCTCGAAAATTTGTTCTGAAAGTCTTTCACGAGGTAAGCATTTTGATGCCCCTGCTGATGTAGTTTTACCTTTACCTGATTTTGATTTTGCATGCCAATGGCTTGAACAACACACCCTTGTGGTTTATTTTGTTGGGAGGACTCCCCCCAAAAGTGTGTTGAAAGATTAGGTCAGCAAGGCCTGGG
Organism: Sequoiadendron giganteum; assembly: GCA_007115665.2. Lineage (NCBI taxonomy): Eukaryota > Viridiplantae > Streptophyta > Pinopsida > Cupressales > Cupressaceae > Sequoiadendron > Sequoiadendron giganteum. The sequence continues at coordinate 188,124,960 of CM021108.1, forward strand.
TCCCTCATGGGGTCAGCCTTGATATGGTCCAAAATCTGACCAAAGGTTTTTTTTTGTTCCGCTTTGCAGAAGTTAGTCATGTCCAAGCTATTTTGGGTCATGGGCCCTGGTATGTTTGGGCTTCCTTGTTGGTTTTTTAGGCATCGACCCAGGATTTTGTTGTCTTAGAAGACTCCAAAATGCGTGTCCCATTCTGGATTGAGTTTCCTAGTTTACCTTTGCCATGCATGCCCTTCTTGAACCATATTGCTTCCTCTTTGGGGAGGGTTGTTTGTATCGAACCTGATAGGTTCATCCAAGCCCGTCCTCAAAAGAGGGTTTGTGTGGAAGTGGATTT